>BMAW01109360.1:17375-31806 GCA_019974015.1 Nephila pilipes | reverse complement strand
TGTTGTACTTCGTTCAGTTACGTATTGCTCTCTGGGTATTCATTTAAGGTGTTTTCACATCTAGATACTAAACGAAGAGTGGTGAATCTCAGTCTCTTATAATTACTTTTACTTCATCTAGCATATAAATTAGTACAGAATTTGAAAATGTTTCACGTTTATACTATTTTGCTTACCAATTAAATAAATGTAATTTTAAATTTAACACACATAACAATTTCAAGCTTTAAAGATTCTAAAAACGACGACTTAGTACTAGAAGAGGAACTCGACTGAATTAGTCCTGCGTTGCAATTTTTCTTCTCAACAAATGATTTATTGAACAAATTCAAGCTGCTGTGGATCCATGATTAAGAGGAACATCTATAGAGCTACTTATTCGATAATTAACTGTTTTATTTTAAAAGTCTTGGAAAGCCTTTGTTACAAAAACACTTTAGTTTCAATACATTTAAAAATACAAATTACGGTAATAATAAAGTGATTTGCATCTGTGCATATAAGAAAATATAAGCAATAAACATACATTATAGAATAGAATTACATATTTGATTTTTAAGTAAATAATGAGAAATTTTTAGAATAACTTTTTTCATTTGTATTTGCCATGAATTAAAGCAGCACCAAATATCAAAACACGTATTACAAAAATCGACTAATTTAGAAATTGTATAGGTATTACATTAACATATATTTATCGCCTAGAGGTGAGTATGAGAAAAAATGATAGTGCAGAAAAAGAAGCTATTGAAATGTTACAAAATGCTAAACATTTGTGCACTACACTAAACTTATTAAAATGAAAAGCTATCTAAGTTATTTCATTTGAATGTAAAACAATCCAGAATATGATTTGGTTGCGTGTTTGATTTTCCTGATTCTCTGCCATTTAATGAAATCTCTTCTAAAACTAACTAATATCAGACGAGTTAAATTTTAATAAAACTTGGAAACATTTAATTAGAATTTAAATACATTTATTAGAGTAAAAGTTTAATAGACTTAGTTAAATATGTTCATTGTAGTGCATAATATCTCAAATATTACAAAATGATTATTTTCCTTTACATACAAGAAAAAATGAATGTCTGTAAACTTAAAGTATAAAATTTGGAAGAAATTATAGAAACAAATTTAAAAAAGCTTTATATTTGAATTTTAATGAACATTTTGAGACTTAATCTTTATTTCATTTTAAACTGGATAATGCGTAGCAACTACAAATAACTAAGCTTTCATCTTCTTCTCGAACTTATAGATTGAGGTTTTCTGGCATGTGAATGCATTGTTCAAGTATCTATATTATTTGAATAACTAGTCATAGCTAAAGTATAGCTATCATTCTTCCTCGGAGGAGTACTGACTTTTTTCTAGTTTATTCAATTCTCATTCATCTAAATTTCTAGATTATTTTAATCAGATATAGGCTTATCCCTATTAGCGTGTCTGAATGAAATTTAGTCTTCGTTTATCATGTAAACCTCACCATATAGTTACTTACACATACAACTAATTTTAGTTTTAAGCTCTTTACGTGCCATTCCATTATTTTTGAGGCAATCATTTACTACATTTATGCATTGAAGGTAAACATTGTAAGTATTATTATATAGAAATCAGCGTTTAATTTCAGTTAAATCTGCGATTGCGATCTGAAAACCATGTTTGAGAAATACTGAATACCAAGGTTGTATTGGAACTCGATCTTCCTGAATTGTGAAGTAGGAATCCAGCTCAGTGTCGTCCTCGTCATAATCTCAAAATTGAGATTAGTCGCCAATAGTCTAGATCTCCTATATTCAGCCCTCGATCTCATCTTAGTTAAGATTTTTTTTAAAAAAAGCTTCTGTGTCATTTGGGAGTTCTGGTGGTCTACTGTTAATATACGTGATCATTCAATCTTGTATCCTAAACAAAAACTTTTTATTAATCCAGGTTTTATCACCGGTCTCTTAACATGATCATGATCAATTGTCCCATATTAAATTGCTTTTAATTTGAAAAATCCAAATTTATGCTCATGATTTTCGAGTGAAGATGACTGACTACATCTTTCTTTTCATCTTTTACAATTTTTTTAATTTAAAGTATTCTATTGTTAAAGAACTACTTATATAGGGAAGTCTTAAGTAAAACCCATGTTTGCATTTCAAGCTGACATCCTGCATTCTTACGAATCTTAAAGTTTATAACAAATTTCTTAAGTGTTTCCAGTTTTATTACATTTTCTAGAACTAAATTATAAAATAATCGATTCAATTACATTTTAATAATTTCCTTACTTGTTGTGCTTATATAATTGTATAACTTGTATATATTGGTATATTTTTCAATAGCTTATTTTTATCTCTTGAGTTTGTGGAGGCCTTTATATTTTGAGATTCAACCAAATATAGTCGCCTGTTTGCGTCTACATTAGAGAAAAATTTACCGTTATTTTTTTTATCCGCTGTATCCTACATTCTTCTATAAGAAAATTGTAGCTTTATACCTTTTAAATGTAAAATGTGTACCTAAAATAAATGCTAAATAAAAATATATGATATTTACTTGTTTAAGCATGTATTGTTATATTCTACAATTTCTAGCTAAAGGATGCAATATGATATATAGGACAGTGTTTGTCTCTCTAGAGCCATTTGATGTCTACATCCTTTCTGAGGTAGTTCGGTTCCAAGGGAATTCAAAAGTAGCTCTTGTGTTGGTTCTACATTTACGCTAATGAACAATTATGAAATAAGAAATTACTCTTCAGTGAAGTGTGCCAGCTGTAATGTTAATACACCTGCACATTTAAAAACACGTGATATTTTCGCAATTTCTTTAATTAGAGTATAAAATATGGTTCTAATTCCAGAGTTAATCTGAAAAAATACCATATACTCTATATATATATATATAAAATAATATTTTACCCCTTCTCTTAAGCTTATTGCATCAGAACACATTCTACAGTTCTCATAATTTGTGACATATCTCTAGTTCTTTAGGTATAATCAAGAGAAAAAATACACTTTATATAAGAGTCCTCGAAATACATTCATTTGGACTCCAGCCTAAATTTATCACAAGCCAATACATGGAAGGAAAAGTCGGAATACTTATATGTCTCGAATATTTTTCTTGAGGTGATTGAAATAGGACATGTAATTTTACGTGTTCAATGATATTTGCATTTTTATATAACATCAGTCAGTTAAATCACCAATTAACATGTTAAATAATTTAGAGAAGCTTCAGAGTGATATTAATATTACTTATGAGTGAGCCTCCGATTCCCTTTTTTTTTTCTATACCCAGTTGCAAGTGGTCTCAGTAGTTTGTAGGATGTTCATGGGACCGCAGCCAGTGTTATTTTTGTCGAGTCTGCTGGGTTCAAGTCCTGTTGCCACTTAAGATCTTCGGTTGTGGGCGTGGAAGCAAGTTAAGGCTTTTGGGAGTCACAAGTCGTTCGTTGCACTTGACCGAGGTAAGACATACTATGTCCATCCATCTGATAACTCTCGTAAGCTACTTCTATCGTGTCGTTAATATCCATTTGCAATCGAGAAGTGCACATGTGTACTGTACATTCTATTGGTCATGGGTAGCATTTTATGATTTTATTATGTACGGAATTAATTAATTGATTATACGCAAATGCAAAGGAATTAAAACATTTTGGAAGTGGAGCATAGATATTTGGTCTGTTGTTGGATAATAAGATGGTAATTAGTTTTATTAGATAAAAGTCTATTTGTTCATCAATGTGCACAATACATCCATAAATTTATAATTCTTATTAAAAAGAATTGATTATAATTGTTTAGTAACGCCACGTTAGACTGCAACACGTGGGCTATTGGTGACGGACGTGTTATTTTGAACGAGTCGAGTGACGCTGCTAACCCTGAGCTAGTACCACCACTCTCAAGCTTCCACAATATGTGGACAGGAGAATTTTAAGCCACGAGTAGATTCAACATTTCCTAAGACCGCCTTCAGTTACAGTTCGTGACTCATGACTATTTGGCTACAACAAGACCCACATAAAAAGCAAATAATACTTTCAAAATCTCACAAACTAGATTTCTTTATCAAACCTAATATTTTGCAAATATAAAAACAATTTTTTGAGAAATTTAGCTCTCTAGAAGAAGTTTTTCTGCATCATCAGATGCGTCATATTGCGGGGCTGATGCATATCAAATCTGTAGAGATTCTCTTCCAAGGACGTGTTGTGTAAGTTTGAAGAGGGAGTTGCCAGTTCAAGTGTCGTTCTTGTCATTGATTGATTGATCTTGTCGTTTTTTTATTGATTGAAATATCACAATTATTCCTTTACTAGAGAAAAAGGCTATTTCTAAGGATGAAATAGATGAACTTGTTTTCATATACTGTATTGTAAAACTAGTTGATATTTTTTTTGGAAAGACGAATCGGAAGTTTAAATCCGCTTCAATAAAAATAACAATAAAAAACCTTAAAATGGGCAACAGTAAAAAAAAAACATACAGTTATTCCTCACGCCAGTGCAGAAAAGCAGATCGGAATCTTAAATCTCGATTCACTAAGAAGGTTATTCCTTGCGGAAGCTGCTAAAAATGAAATCGAAATGAGTCTCAAAATTATTGAAACGTTATAACGGATTGGTTACGAAAGACCACTGACGTGGATAACAACATCCTCGTAACTCCTTAAATTTATATTATCATTGTATAAATTTACAATTTCAATATCACTTTTTCAATAATTAACGTCAATTGATCGACATAACTGACATCTCAATCCTCGTTTCTTATAAATGGATTGAGATGCGCAAGAGAAGATAAATTTACAAATGAATTATCAAATATTGTTCCACCTTTATTAATTATTTTTTATATAAATGAAGTACAAATTAAGTATAAAAATAACTAGAGTATTTATTTATTTATTTTTAAAAGCAGTATTAACAACTGCGCCCAGCTAATCGACACGCTTCTTCTCAACCAGAGCAAGTGTCCGGGCTAATATTTGCACAAGACATGAAAATACTCCACAGAAGTAACTACGTTTTGTTTGTATTTAATTGGAGTTTGATCTATTCACTTAGTGTCGAATTGAAGAACAACATCTTTAGAAGAAAAGCAAAAATTTCAATTGAGTAGTAAGCTCTGATTTAATGTGAGTGAGGGAATGAGTGAGGGAGTGAAATTCAATGTTTATGGCGCAAGAGTCAAATCTGGCTATTTTACGACAAACAATAAAATCTGGGATTTAGATATCTGAATTTTTTTTAATTAGATGATAAAAAGAAATCTCAGAAATAGAGAAGGCGAGTGAGTGACTATTGGGTCTTATATTGTAGAAGCCAGAAATCTAGCAATACTGCTCCAAACATTCACTTAAATTATCCAAATTCTTAAAACACCTTAAGAAAACGACAAGGATAAAATATAAAGATTGAAAAAAATTGATAGGATTGAAAACTTTAATATGTTATATAAAGCTTATTTTATATAAAAAATGAAACAAGAGTTATGAAACAAGTTTTTCCCCACCAAGTAAAACAAACTTAAAATTGAAGAGTTAAGAAAAGTGCGACAAAGATTTGAAATACTGGACAATCAGTTTATAATATGATAGACAGCGTACGGAATGTAACAGAAAAGACTCTCTCATCAAACAAAATATGATTCTGAATGGATTGAGTAGGCTCAATGAAGAAAAATAGAGAAAAACTATACGGGCAGAGGTCTTCAATATGGGTTCCGCGGAACCTTAGGATTCCCTAGAAATTTGACAGGGGTTCCGCAAGGGATCACTGTTTGATTATCAAAGCACCAACATATTAGTAAAATTTCAATTTTTATAAAAGATATATAAAACTCTTAAAAATAGTTTGCCTGTAAAAATAAATATAAATAAATATTTATGGATAAAATAAAATCTTAAATTTCGTAAAAGTCACGTGCTTCAAATACATTAATCAAGTGACGCATTATGTCTCATATTAGTCTCCATTCTTTAGCTCGGGTGAAGAATATATCAGGTCAAGAAATATATTATTTACAGCGCTTTATATAAGAGTCAAAAGTGCGCCAATTGTGCTATTCAAGCTGATTCCGGAAAGCGCGTTTCGGAGCACTTTTGCGCATGCTCAGTACATGTTTTATATTGCGAAGTCCTTATAGGACTGAATGAGAGTAAATGAGAGAGAGAGAGAGAGCTACTCACCCGTTCTCTCTCTCTTTGCCTGTCCTTGCCTGTTTCCGAAGATGTCTACCCGTCTAGATTATCTGGGATAAAGTCGATGCCTTGGGTTGCAGCATATATCCCATACTACCGAACCAAACTAAACACATTAGTACTATTAACCTCATTTTGTCTGTTAAATACAGATGTTATTACCACACATTCGTCAGGTGATTCAGATTAACCCATTGGTAAAATGCGGAAGTATAATGAAGAATACATAAAATTTGGTTTTACCTGGATTGGTGATGAAAATGAACCAAAAGGGTAATGCGTTGAATGTGAACATGTGATGCACAACTGCATCCTCATTCCTCAAAATTGAAAAGACGTTAGAAATAAATTATCCATCTTTACGAAAATGTTTAATATCTTAGAAGAAAATGTAATGAGTTGAAAAATAGAAAAATGACCTTTAAGAACTTTGTTAAAAACGATAATGATGATGCTTTGGAAACATCGTATAGCGTCAGTAATCGTATTGCTCAACAGCGAAAAGATTTTACTATTGCAGAATGTGTAGTTAAACCGTTTAAGAAAAATGTAGTTCCTACCATGTTGGGGAAGAACATGCTATAAATTAATTGATTGTATCTTCCTTTCGGGTACTATAATTTCAAAGCGTGTTCAAGATATGTCTACTTTTTTGTCAAAATTAGCTCATAAGACGTTTGAAAACTTCTGAACATGGATTTACGATTCCTTTACTACAATTATATTCCTTAAAAACTGAAAGTAAAAACATGAAAAATCAAGAATTATATTACACTCTATAACAAAAATTAAAAAAAAAAACCTGCATACCAAGAATGAGTTGCCCGATTGTACCGAAATTCCGTATGCAAAGACATTTGGACCGAACATCCAAAAGATTAAAATGCCAGACCACATACGACACGTGTTACTATGAACTGTCTTACGGCTTATAACAACTTCCTTAGCCAGCCAGATCTTTCTCCAAGCGAGCATGTTTAGGATATGATGGGAAGGCCACTGCATCTACCAGGGAATGTTGATGATCTCGTTTCACAATTGGAGCAAACTTGGCAAGAAATACCGTGGAAGACCATCAGAGAGCTTTATCATTCTATTCCACGTCGTGTAGCAGCTTACATCAAAGCTAGAGGTGGGTCAGCACCTTATTGAGCTCATTATTTTGTAACTATGTAACACTGAAATATATCATTCAATTTTTCTGAAATTTTAATTATTTTCTATTCTGTACATAATTTTCCTATCCGCCAATTTTTGTCTCCATCTGAGAACTCCTTCTTGGTGCGTTGTGTTTTTTATAGAATGCATTTAAAGCAACAAATAAATCATTCTTTTTCAAAATAGCAACCCTAAGATGATTTATAACGGTTACATTATTCCATCTACTTTTTAAAATAAGTAGAGAAGTTTTTTTTTTTTTTTTTTTTTTTTGAAAGCTCCTTCAAAGAACCCTGCCTTGCTAAAAAAATATATGAATCTGTATTAAATTTCCTGTCATGGAGCTTCTCCTACAATTCAGAAACAGCCAGAAATCACATAGTGCGAGATCTGAACTGTAAGGGAGATAAGGCATGATTTTAATATCGCATTTACTAAGATATTTCTGAACAGAAGTTCCAACAGGTGGGCGAGCACTACCCTGATATAATGTGCAATTCCCTACCAGTTCATGACGCTTTCTCGATATTGTGTTGTAGTAAAAATTTCAAAACTGAAACAAAATATATTGCATTCACAGTATTTTGGAGGCACGGCATGCTGATAGACTACGCCTTTATGATCAAAGAAAATAGACATCATGGCCTTTCTAGCAGATTTGGTTAGTCGGGTTTTTTTCGGAGGCGGATAATGAGAAGTCCCTACTCTTGATGCGGATTTTGTAAGGGAATCAAAATAAAGCACTTAAGTTTCATCACCTGTTATTACAGTCTTTAGAAAATTTGGGTCATTTTGAAGTATCTGTTTCCGCTCACAATATTAAGGAATTCTTTACAATAGTTCTTCTGTAAAGTAATGAGAACTCATCTAGAACAAACATGGCGAAGCTGTAAATTGTTGCGTATAATGCAAAATATAAACATTTTTGAAATGTAAGTGGATGCCGATATCTTGTAACATGACATTCGCCCGATTTTCTTGAAAGATTGCCCACACTGTGTTAATATTTAGATTCTGTTTGTCCATTCTTAGAAGCCAGTTCTAAAGACAAACGTTTGTTTTTTTTAAATCACCGCGTAATCTAGAATCATCAAAACATTAGTCTTTGTAAGTTTCGTTCATTGACTTAACTTTTTCTAGAGCTGTTTTGCTTAAGTGATTGCAAAATCTTATGGTACAACACATTTCATTTCTAAGTCTGGATCACTGCCATCTATTTCTGAAGGGCAAATAAAAGCAGTTCTTTAAACAAGCACGAAACTATGAAAATGAAATCATTGGCTTCGTTTAGAATATGTATAAACGTTAGTCAACGTTTCGAAAAAATCGCCTGCATTTTTAATTTTTTAGTTTCGTGGTGTTGCCACTACATAAAAAAATAACTTTCGGTTCTTATGGAATGATCTTTGTAGTTGGATTATCATTCTTGCTCGTTATTGTGAGATATATACATGGAACGGCGGCTGAAGAAGTTATGCTAATTTACAAAAGTCTACCAACTAGAAGAACTCTGTGGAAGGAATTTCTAATTTTCTTAATTAATACTTCAAAAGTCATGATATATCTCAGAATTTATATCATCAAGCATGCACCGATAAAACTAACACAATGTTTGGAAAATTGAATGGTGTAGTTTCACGCATGAAACAAATAAAATCCATACATGAGAAGTAATTATTGTTGTCTCCATCAACAAGATCTAGCAATTAAGAAAATACCAGAGCAACTTAAAAAAGTAATTAATAAAATTGTGATAAAATTATAAATTTTATTAAGTCAAGGTCATTGAATTTAAGACTTTTCGATTAATTGTGTGAAAGTATGGAAAGTTTATATAAAAAATCTTTACTATTACACACGGAAGTCCGTTGGTTATCTCATGGAAAAATGTTGGCAAGATTTTGCGAATTAAAAGTGGAAATAAGAATATTCTAAATTGAAAATGTTCCTCAATTATGTCAAAATTTAAATGGTGTTGTTTGGATTCAGAAAACTCTGTATCTATCTTATATTTTTATCTACTTTGATGAGCTTAACACATTGCTACAAGGAACAAGTATCAATATTTTCAAGGTACAAAGTAAAATTGACGTTACTCTTTTATAATTGAAATTTTGGGCAGATTGCATTTTGAAAGATGACTTAGAATGCTTTTCCTAATTTGCATAATATTTTAGTAGACACTAACACTAATGTCGATAAAAATGTAAATATTACACTGCTCAAAAAATTAGGGACAAGCCAAAAAGTTAAGAAAGTTTTACGTGACAATCATGCATGGGCATAAAATGAAGAGTACATGTGTAAGAAATGCAATACAGATAAAATGATTCAAAAAAATTCGTATGGAAGCTTAAATTCTTTGAAAAGATGGAAAGAACATGAAAAGATGCTCTAGGGCAACAATTTGGTTACAAATAAATGGCAAAAAATTTATTTGTAAATGATGCAATATGTTCAATATGGCGTGTGGTCCCCTCGAAGAACTCAGATTGCAGCACACCTGTTTCGAGGTAATGCGATGAGTGATAATCAATACAACTCTCGGAAATACTGTCCCAGTTCAAAAAAAGTAAAATCTCCAGGTTTCGGACTGAAAAATAGGCTTTAGTCTCATTGCAATGCGTTGTCCAAATGTGCCCTAAACATTCTCGATCGGATTTAGATTAAGAGAACATGCTGGTCACTCCATACGCTGTATTTTGTAGATTCAAGCATGTTTTACACAATTCAAGCCGTGTGAGGTCTAGCCTTATCATCTATTAAAAGAAAATAATCATTAACGGCTGCAGTGTAAGTTACGATATGAGGTCGCAATATATTGCTTCTAAGCCATTGGACCTTCAAATTGCCATTTCTATTCATATGTCTATCCGTACGTCCAACTATGGAGATTCCAGGCCATTTCATTAAATTACATCGTCTATAATGAGAACTTTAGCAAAGGAATGTAATTTTATTTCGAATGCTTTTTTCTCTTCATAGCAAAATGACGTTGGATGTTATATTTCACACTGAATGGGATTTCGTCAGTAAATAGGACCGACTCCAATCACGTTGCACCCAATTTCGATATTCATCAGCCCAAATTCTTCGGACTCATTGGTCAATAAATACAGACCATTGACATGAGTGCATAGAAACGCATCTGAGGAAGCCTATTTCACATTGTTTGGTTTGCCACCCTTCGTCCTGATGCAAAAGCAATTGTTTTTGTTGCTGGGTAGTTCGACAGCTGAGTGTTCTGTCTCGACGAGCCGTTAACTGGACATATCGATCATCAGTTGTTATGGTACGATGCGGACAACCTATCCCTGGTAGACGTCTATCATTACCTGTTTCTTGTAATCGATTCCTCAGCCTCGAAATGTCACTCCTTGCCACTGAAACAGCATCTTTGTGTTTTAGCGTACTCAAGTCTCCCTGGATTTCAGTAATTCACGCTGTTGAGGCATTTTCAAGTCACTATTTCTCGAAACAAAAGCTAAACAATTCAATTTCACAGCTAAGACAAAAACAGCAGCTTCTACAAAATCCTAATTTTTGCACAATTATCCTTTTTCTGGTTTTTGATGTTTGACATGAACACTGAATTACTTATGAATTTTTTTTCATCCATTTTTGCTACGCTTAAAATTATGTGTTTTATTTCATGTTACTTACCGTGATAAATATTTTCACATTTCGTTAAAACTGTATGTTCCCCTAATTGTTTGAGCAGAGTAGCTCAGTCTAACATTTATCACATCTGCAAAAAACAATTCTTGAATATTTTTCTGTTAAAAAGTAATCTTGGATCTAAATTCCTTTTTAAGCTAGTGACATCTCCGAGCTCACAATAAAAGAGAGAGAGAACTACAAATTGATACATCGACCGACACTCAATTAAAACTAAATTTTAGTCAAATTGATATTATGTATTTTTGGGTTGACATTAGAAAAGAACATCCTGAAATTTCCAAAAGGGCTGATAAACATTTAATGTCATTTGTTTCAACCTATGCATGCGAAAATTCTTCCTCTTTGTATGCTGCGATAAAAACGAAATGCAGAAACGAATTGGATGCTGAAGAAGACATTAAGTTTCAGATTTCAACAATTATTCCAGACGTAAAAATACTTATCAATAAAAAAAAAACATCATTGAAAAATTTACACACAAGTGTAAAATTACACGTTCAATTTGCGAATTGTAAATTATTTGGAAGCGCTTGTTAAAAACTACTGAAAAATAACCCAACGGAATCAAATTTAATTTAGAAATGAATTAATATAAAACATATTTGATTTGTTGGTATCATATTTTTTTGCAAGGCTGCACCAAACACTAATTCAATTAAGAAAAACTCTTTTATCAAAATTAAAACAAAATAAAAGTCGGACAATTTTATCCATACTTATTAAAATCATTTGTCACCTCATTCATTGGAAAAGGGCAATCTATATAAATGAAAATGAGAGTATTAGTTTGTGTAAAATCTTTAGTCTCCGAAACCGCATCATCGTAAAATATAATCTTGGATTAAAAATTGTTTTGATTGTCCGAAATATAACATAACGTGTTTCTTTATGTTGTATTTCGATTGTTTTGAAATATAACATAACGTGCATGTTTTTATATATTTATTTTAAAGATATCACACCTGTTTCAGGTAAAAAGACGAGTTTAAAAAAACGCCATCTGTTGGACGTTAAGGCAACACAAGATTTTGATTTATTTCCATTTTGATTTATTTCATGTGACATTGCGTTAGAATTGAATTGTGTCGTTTGCCATAGCGTTCGTTTCGGGTGTATGGTTTATTTCTTTTTTCATTTCGTGTTTCTTAAAATGGTTTTCGTATTTTTTAGCGCAATTGGTGGCAGAATTGGGATGTGCCGACTGATTTTCCTTTCAATTCAAACTACATCTTGAAACTGTTTTTAAATTGATTTGTTATTGTAGAAAAAGTTTCTCAAGGTTTTTTTCATCAGCCATTTGAGCTTTTATACCCAATTTGCACGGAAAGAGTTTATTGGTTAGTGGAACATTGAATCTCTATTTGCCAAGGAGTAAACACTTAAGTCAATGGAGATATAAAAGTGTGTTAAAAATTAAGATGAGAAAAGTTTTAAGGGTTAGGATTTACTTGCAGATTAATGAAGATGATGGATTCTTACAAAAATCTTAGTTTCCGTAGTTAGGAAAAGATTTAGTGATTATATATTGTCGTCCATAGCTGGAATTATCTAATTTCTTCCAAAAATGGATATTTGGAAAGAGATGAAATCATATGGCATTGATATTATTTTAGTGGTTTTTAATTTAAAATTATGACTTACGATTTTACGTAAATAATATGATAGGATCAGATGAAGTCCGGCTATTGTTCACTAAGCTGTAAATCTAGAAAATCGACAACGCATTAATTTCACAACTGCAAATGTTCAACAATTAGTCTCGAATCCCCTGGCTACAACGTTGACTCCTTTCATTACTTTAAGTCAAAATAACGCGTTTGGTAAGACACTGCTGGAACTGCTACTCTCATTCCGTGAATAATACTTTGGAAGTGCCTAAGTATTATTCATGGAATGAGAGTAGAAATCATTTGAAGGACGCCAGCGAGGAGAACAAATTTCCTTCGTCTGACAACTTGACATGTTCACAGAAACTACGATAAGGACACTATACATCATACATAACAATCAAGATGAATGCTTATTTCTTCACGTGTTGTTGGTAAACTTGCCCTGTCCAAAGATTTCCCTCAAGTGAGAATTGTCAACAGCGTTACGCGTGCCCCTTTCCGCAGAGTATGCCAAGCACTGAATTTTTTGGAGGACGACTGTCACTGGATTACTGATGCGTACAACACTCGCATCCCAATCAAATTCGTGCATTGTTTGCAGTCATACTGACAGCCAACTTTCCTTAATCTCCAACAAAGTTATGGGAGAAATATAAAACGCATATGGATGAAGATATTTTCCATCGAGTATGCAAAGAAAATTAAAATGTTAACATAGATTTCGAAGCAAAAATTGCAACGAAGCATTGATAAAGATTGAAGATTTGCGCTTAAATTTGACGACATAATTACTTATGCAGATTTTCTAGCCTACCTAAACAGTAGAAGCTGTTCAGAAAAGAGTTGGAAAATTTGACTTAAGCAAATTTATGTATGTTTATAAACAAATGTTTACATTTATTTGAATAAAAGCTCGTCAAATATTTTATTCAAAGCAAAAAAATAAATTTCACTTTTTGAATGTAGATATTGACGCAGACGGCCGCAATCCACTGTCCCGCAACACGTGTAAATAGTGAGTCCGTTCTGATTTTTGAATTATTGTCTTATCATCAGTGATCAGATCTTATTATCAGACGTGTGGGTGGGAAGTGAATTTAAATTTCTTCGACGTTTTTGTGAAGAGCATTGCAGCAATGATACTGTTTATTTCATACTTTGATAAAGTTTCGTTGTAATTAAATTTATTACGTATTTAAAGTCGAGTCCATTTGTTTTATACGATTTGTGAAATAAATGGGACGGTTATAGAAAATGTTTTCTATATTTTTAAACTTTTCAACGGCTTTGCGGTTTCACCCACGTTGAATGTTATTTAATTGTTTTAATGTATTAAAATGTAAGTAATTTAACGTGCTCAATGCTATCGGGATATTAAGATTTTTTTTTATTTCCATAGGAGTCAGAAACTTAGTTGCAGTGGAAAATTTAGGATTCGCACCGAGTAGCAGAAAAGAATGCCAGGCCACTAATTCGGAGATATCATTTTAAAGTCTGTGACTATAAAAACAGCTTTTTACGTACTCTCTATTTGAAAGAACTTTTTCGTACCACTGGTCTCTTCATCTCTCTTTTGATCAGCCTTACTTATAACTGAAGTACATTCTGTTGATTTAAACATTTGCCTTTCTTTCTCCATTTTGACATTTCATTATCATTATGATCAGAACATTTTTTTTTCTATAATTATTTTGAACCACAGTCAAGTGACGAGGACGACACCTAAGCGGGCACCCCCTCTCCTAACATCCACACCACACCAACGGGAGGAC
>BMAW01109360.1:0-17365 GCA_019974015.1 Nephila pilipes | reverse complement strand
AATAATTGATAAATTGCATTTGTAAATCGAAACGCAATCTAGATTACAAATATTACGAACACATTGAAGTTGGCTTTTAACAAATGAATAATAACGGTATGTTATTCATGTCATAGATAAAAAAAAAAAATAAGTAGCTGTGAAAATATTTATTTTGATATACTTACAAAATTTATAAATTTGTGGTTTAAATTCAGAGGTAACAAAAATTAAATTCATTAAGGTCATAATTTATTATTTTACTATTATATTTTAATACTTGATAATTTTATTTTATTTTTGCTGTTGTCGTTACTTTTTATTTAAATATTTTGAAACTGTTATTTGGTGTTCATTGAGTGGTGTAACGTGTGACTGTTTACTAAAAAAATTATTATACTTTATTTTTTTCGTTAGTATTTTTTGTTAAATTCTTAAATAATTTGGTTATATTTTTTAACTTGAAAAGTATTTCGCGTTGTAGATAATACAAATTGAATTTTCATCTATATTTTTCAGTTATAATTTTTAATAATGATGTTGATTATATTTGGATAGATAGAACACCTACTCCTTTCAAAGTTTTTAAAATTCTTGGTGACTTAGCATGTTTATTTTCGTCTTTGTCTTTGCTGGTGTTCGGTAACATTTCGATGGCGTATAAAATGAGAAATATTTTTGTTACTCACGTGTTCAACAAGTGGGATCGGTTTAAATGCTACATTCAAATGCTATTTGGCTCTCCTTATACTACTAACGATTTACACTTTACCGAAATGTGTAAACCAAACACGTATGGATCTATTTGAGAAATTATGGCGGCGGCAGAGCTATTTCCCTATCAATTCGAAGTATATCAAGGCGTCTGCCTTATAGCTTCTGTTGGTGAAACAATTCAGGGGTAAAAAAGATTACGCTTTACGGGAAACAATAATAGTGGTAATTTTCATGTTTATATTAAAATAGTTGGATTAACGAATAGAAGTAAAATTAATCTTGGTGATGATAATATGAAACAAAATGGAGAAAATGTGTCACCTTAAGTGTTTCAGCCTCAAGAAAATGTGTCTCAGTTACTTTCAAAGACTCAATCAATATCTAATATTGATTTTATCAAGTGAAAGTGAATCGATTATTAATGATGTAATATCTCTTTAACTTAATAAAGTTAAAAAAAAAGAAGAAGAAAAATATTCACAAATTCATTCAGATATAATAAAGTAATACCATTTGTAATATATCCAAACAAAGTGAGACGGCGCACGTACTCACAGAAACAAAAATTAAAGTACGGGACGATTGCATTATAGCCCACAGGAAAGGAGTTGAAGCTCTCAACCGGACACTACAAGACATCAGAGGAAGTAATCGACTAATGGGTGGGTTGATTGTTCTTTTAGCTGGTGACTTTAGACAAACTTTACCTGTCGTACCAAGAGGAACACGCGCAAATGAAATTAAAGCCAGTTTGAAATCTTCAACTTTATGGTCTCATATAAAAGTCTTATCCTCGAAAGTTAATATGAGGGTCTCTAACTTTGACTGATAGAATATACCTAAATATTGAATATGCCACACTAGATAGCTTATCGTGGTTAAAAGAAAGAGCACTTCTGACTCTAACAAATGAACCAGCGGATAAAATTAACGAATTTATGCTAAAGAAACTAACAATTGAACGTATAAAGTATGAGTCTATAGATACAGTCATAGAGGTAGCAGAAACTGTTCATTATCCTGTGGAGTTTCTGCCCACACTCAATCCACCAGGCATACCGCCTCATATTCTTTATCTAAAGATTAGTACGCCAATAATGTTCTTGCGTAATTTAAATCCTCCTAAATTATGTAACGGCACCAGACTCAAAGTGAAAACTATAAGGAAAAGCGTTGTAGAAGCGACTATTTTTACTGGAAAGTATGAGGGTGAAAATGTATTCATTCCAAGAATACTACTAATTCCATCAGATTATCATTTTGAATTTAAGCGTTTGCAGTTTCCATTTAGAGTTTGCTTTGCGATGACTATCAATAAAGCACTAGGGTAGAGTTTAAAATGGCATGTGTAGATTTACAAAGAGACTGTTTATCCCATGGTCAATTTTATGTGACATGTTTAAGAGTTAGCTCACGTGAAAATCTAAACAACCTTCAACCAGAAAAACGAACGAAGAATGTTGTCTACAGAGAAGTTTTGGAAATGTAGACGTATTATTTCATATTTTTCTTATATTTAACTATTTTTAAAATTACAATAAGATAAAATAATAATAAATATATTAATTAAGATAAAAAAATCATACAATAAAAAATAAAAAAATGTAGTTGTCACTCTCAAAAATTGCCGTGCGTAAAACATAAAGACAATAAAATGCAATACACAAAAAATTGATTCAACAGGTTTAAAAAATAAAAATAAAAAAAAAATATATAAAAAAATATTTTTATGTTGGCAATTTTTACATGGTTTAGGCCTACTGGGCCATGTAAAAAAATGGGAACGCATCGCACTACACAGTATCTCATGGGTGATGCGGAATTCTGTACAATGACAGACTTACTGACTAACCCATTCATTGATAAACTATTAACAATTAAATACTTTTCTCATATATTTGAAAGTCGATAACTATTATTACAGACAATCAATTTCTTCAAATTTTAAATTTATATTATCATTATCATTTAAAAATTGAAAATTTATTTGATATTTTACATTACGGGTTCTAAATTATAATATTATCATCTGCCCTGCGAAGCGGGCGGGTATCAGCTAATTCATTAATGATTTTAAAAACAAGTGCACTTTGGGTGGGGGGTTAAATCAGTTCTTTGAAAAAATTTGCATAGAAATTTTTAATTATTTTTTCAATGTTTCTTTATATATGATTTTAAAATATATCGATAGCAAGATTAAATTTAATATAAGTAATTTGTTCTAAAATTATAAACTTAAATATCAATTTTAACAAATATTACTGAGACAAATTAATGAGAAAACAAAACTGTGCGCGTTTCCGAGATCTTAAACTTCACGCTTGTTAACTGATGTTAAGAAATACTAAGAATACGGACCTGATTTTGAAAAAAAAAAATTGTTAGTGCAAAAAAGTGCTCAAATTGTCTCCTCTCACATGACGAGTGTAACTCTGCATTTTACGATATGAGCGGAATATCCCTAAAGAGTTATACTCATCGCTTTAAAGAAAAAACTTCTCTCATTATTTGACTTTATAGGCAACTAAAAAGTCTAACTGAATACTCAATAAGCTTCAAAATTCCAGTTGAAGGAACGTTGAAGAAAGGCAACACACAGTAAATTTTTTCTTAACATAGAATATATCCATGATCTCTCTCTCTCTCGGTTTTGAATCCTTCTGCGCTAAATTAATCCTAGTTTACAAGGTGTGATAACTAAAAAACTGGAGTACACATGCCCTAGCAGTTAGCGTGGTGCGGAGGTATGGTATGTAGTTGCCCTTGATGATTCAAGTGCAGGTGGCAAGTTATTCTGTCCTCCTATCTTCCACTTTGTTTTTCCTCCTCGCTTGAGTAAGATATTGTTGTGTCGAAGTGCCGCGATCATGATAAGCTTCAGAATCGAGAACATAAATTTGAAATTTAAAAAAAGTTCCCGCTGAATGTTTTAAATTATTACCGGAGGTGTTTGGAGATAATTACAAGTTACGTACACAAATATTTGAAAGAACAAACGATTTTTGGAAGGTCGGGAGGTTGTTGAAGATTCTGAACTTTTTGGTCAACCTGTAACATCAAGAAATGATGATAACATTAAAAAAATAATGAAATCGTCCACAAGGTCAGACGTTTGAGTGTTCGAACGATGTCAGATAATGGGAACTTTAACAGAGAAACAATAAGAAAAAAACTCGGCTCAGTATTTGCATAGGATGAAAGTTTGCGCAAAACTGGTACCAAAAAATCAAGCACCGAGATAACGTGCTAGCACAAAATGAGATATTTGTGAGAGTTCTTGGCAGAGAAATGCATAACTGTGCTCGAGCATCCACCGTATTCGCCAAATCTCGCACCATGCGACTTTTACCTGTTTCCAAAAGTAAATGGTGCATTGAAAAGAACCCATTTTCAGTCTGTAGTGGATCTGCAGTGGACAACTCACAGGCAGCGATGTATTGATAGGGAAAGAAGGTACGTTGAAGCGTCCTAAAAGGTATTTGTGTGGAATTTTAAATAAAGCTAATTTTTAAGACTAATCCTGTTATTTAATTGCGACACATCATATATTATAATAATAAAGTTTGAGCATACCAAATCACACTTTCCGATTCCCGTACCTCTTGTTCATAACACAATAAACTCGTATTACTCTAACTAGAAGCAACCTTTATCTAAAGGATTAATTACAACTTTTTAACCCAATCTATGACTATCTAAAGGTTTTTCATTATTCTCTATCATTTTTCTAATCTCTTTCAATTATACTTCGCTTATATAGTACTATCCTTCATTCATTGCACTACACTTCTTATCTTCATCTAACTTGCCTAATAAATTCTTTTTTGATTGTTAATTTGTTGTAATGGTATGCACTTTAAAGTACGAAATAGCCCCCGAGGTTACTTAAGAGAAATTCCCAAATTGCGCCTTTATCATTAATCGAGATTCGTATATGCAATCCAAAAATTTTATACAAACGCATAAACATCAACATTAATTTTTTCTTTTTAAAACATCGTTTCGCATAGCTAATTATTCATGCAGTTAAGATTTACTCAATGGAAATTTTTTTCTTTTAATTATAAGCCACTTATAAATTATTTACGACCTGAACATTATAATTGAAGTAAACATATAAGAAAAATTTATGTAAAACTTTGATTATACTTTTTGCAGATCATTATTAAAAGGAAATATTCCCCTCAAATAAATCAATACTTAATTTTTTATTTGAATATCTCTTATGTAATGTAAGATTTTATTCATTAGTAAATAAAAAAAATATTATGCTTTCACATATGCATCATTAGAAACGCATATATGCACAATTAGAGGAAAATAAAATTTGCAATGAAAATTTTCGAATATATATCTTCAAAACCCATCATTAAATTCAAAAACACTTTCAAAAAGTAAATAGCTATAACATTACCTTTTTATGAGATAAATGCATTTTCTTAAGTAGAAAATCTTTGTAATAAATAAGATGGGTGGTATGCACGACAAAACCCTATATATTGTCTCACAAATATTATTTCAAAAATCCAATATCGGGGTGAATAAATCCTATTTTCCCCAACTTTCTCTTAAGCATCAAATTGTTTCTTTAAAAGGCCACTAAATAGCATACGTAGATTTTTTTTTTTTTTTTTTTTTTTTTTCATTTTTGATTCCATTCACTCTTGAAAGGACAAAAAGTGGATTTGTTTTAAACTGCGCTTTCTTAAAAACTGATATATGATCGAACATTTATCGCATTATGTTTGAGTGGGGTAGTAATTTATTTAATACGCCTAGGGGATCGATTTATTTATTGGATTTATCTTGAATCGTTTTTACAAGAACGTAATTTAGCTTTCATAGTAACAGATTGCAAACATACTTAAATGCTTATTTTGCGATACATGTTACAAAAGGTCAATGGAAGTTAAAATGAATTTAAACTGATGAATTTATCGTCAACTTGTTCAAGATAATTTGATGTATTATTTATCATGATATATTATTCAATAAGTAGAAATTGTGGTTGTAAATCATTGCACTTTATACATGTTGAGAATGAACTTATATAGAAAATTTTTTAATTCTTTTATTTCATATACTTAATTACAAAGAAATTTCCAATGAGTTAAGATAAATATAAGACAGAGGGCGTGGTAGTAACATAATAGAAAATAATTATTTCACTCAAAATACATATTAATGTATACATATTAGACATAAATGGAACATATACATAAATGAAACCCAATAAAAGACAGAAAATAATGAAAATACAATTGATTTAAATAGAAATAAATATTTGATAGAAGGTATTGTTTTTCGACATCAGAATATAATTATTTCTTGCAAAATAAAAATTAATAAAAATTAAAGAAATTGAACGAAAAAATACAGATGGAATACAAATAAAAATAATAATTAATAATACAAATTGATCCAAACACTTATTTTTTCAATTTATTTTTCAAAATGTTTTAATCACACTGTTCTCTAACAAACATTTTACAGGATTCCAAGTGTAACTAAATAATTCTTTCAGTTAGAATTAATATCTTTTATAATTAAGGAATGATTATCAAATATTTCCGCATAATATGTAGCTTTTTACAATAAAATAGTTATTATTTAATAAAGAATACATTTTATCAATCATTATAAGTCAAAGAAAACATTTATATTTCTTCGAGGAATCATAGATGTGATAAGAGTGTTGGTATAAAAAAACGATTCGGTATTTCTCTACAGCATCTAGACACACATAAATACTGTGAAAAGACTACCCTTCGAATCATCATCAAAGTTTTAAGTTGAATTAGAACAATTTCTTAAAAATAGCTCCAAAAATAACCTCAATTAGTATTCATATCTACAATTCATTCTAAGGTTTAGAACAAATACCTAGACATCCATTGTAAAGAAATAGAAAACGTAAAGTGTTACTAATTGATGATAATAATCTCTTTTATTATATCTTTTATTTTTTAAAATAATGTATGCTCTAGATAAAGTTATATTCTATATTATACAATTTACAGAATGTTAATATGTTTATTTTTTTGAGTTAATTAATTTATTTATTGAGTTTTCGGACACTAAAAACATATTACATCGGGACATGTCGTGGTGGTCTGAGTTAAGTTTCTTGCAGAAAAGTTTTTATTCTATTCTTATGGCATATCAAAGAAAGTATCATGCCTTATGAAGAAGAAGAAAAGCTTACGTACTTCATATTTTTGCAGTTTATAAATAATATGCATTGTTTTATCCCATAAACGAATGGTTTTACAACCATTCTTATAAAAACATGTTTAGTATAAAAATTTAGACAATTATTTAACACAAAAATGCAGTTCTAAGCGCGTTCGTGAAGGGAAAATGAATAAGTATTTATATTTATATAGACGAAAAATCATTGTTAAAATTTTCTTTGCAAAACTTTCCGAGAAGTAACAAAGTATTAATTTTCTAAAGTAATTTTTCAATTCAATTAAAAACATTTTTTGTTCTTACAGCTGCTGATATGTTCAAGTAATTTTTCAAAATCTAATATTCCCTTCTGTTGATGCATAAGGATTATGTAAATAAATAATTAATTAAAAATCCATTTAAATTATTAAGTATCTAAAGCCTTTTGTTCTTAGTTATGATTCATTCATGGTTTTACTATCCGAAATGTCTGACCTCAAAATTTGACCGATGAAGCCTAGCGCTTTTTACGATACATCAGCCCCCATAATCTCAAAAAACAGTCTTGAGGAAGTCGGAGCGGAAATCAGAATCCTATTCTCCAGCCGTGAGGTTTGATCGGTTAGATAAACACATTTAATCATGCGTCAGCACCCGAAATCTGAAACGGTATTCTTGAGAAAGTCATACCCCAAATCAGGATCCTATTCTCCTGCCGTGATTGGTTAGATAAACAAATTTTGTAGTGCGTAAGCCCCCAAATTCTGAAACGGCAGTATTGCAGAAAAGGAGCGCAAATCAGCATCCTATTCTCCGTCTGTGAGGTTTGATCTGTTAGACAAGCACATTTTGCGATGCGATAGTTCCCTTCATCTCAAACAGCAGTTTTGTGGAAGACAGATCGTATATTAGCTTCCCAATCTCGGGTGAAGTTTGACCGGTAAGGCCAAACACATTTTGATACGTGTCAGCCCGCAATATCTCAAACGATGATTTTGAAGAAGTCGAACAGCAAATTAGTTTCCTATCCTCTGGCCATTAAGAGAGACTTTTGAAACCAGGAATAATTAAAATGAAAGAGTCCCATTGTCCCAAACAAAATTTTTTCGATTTTATTTGCGACATCTCGAATGAAATAGAGTTCTTCCATATTTCACTTTTAGGAAGAATGAAGGGATTCGAAAGAAACTGAAGCTTTGTAATACTAAACGAATTGCGATATTTTATATTTATATATTTTGCGTCTACGATTCTGTTTATTTGTCAACAGTGTTGTTTTTGTTTCGTTAATGTGTAAATTCGTCAGCTGATAACTTTTCAAAGATTTATCGTACAATTTTTCTTTGTAATCTTATGAACAAAAATGTCCATTAATAATTTTCTAAATGTAGATCACAAACATATTATACAGTGATAATTATATATGTGCATTTTTCAATAATTATATTTAATTTCTAATGAAAAATACAGCAAAAGGAATGAAATATTTTATTTTGCATGATCACTTACTTAAAATTAAATGTATTACATTCTGCATATATTTTGATTTAAACTGAAGTTATTGTTAGCTATACCCATTTACCAAATATTTCTCTTAAAAACCTTGCAGTGATCTCATTAAAAGGGATAATATGTATTTCGGGATAACCTGCAAACTTTATTGCGTCAAAAATAAAATCTCTGTGACCTGATTTATAAGTATCAAAGGTTAAAGGGGGGGGGACATGTAAAATTAAAAAAGTTTATAGTAATGATGTTCTAACTTTAAGTAATAGATAGCGCCAGGAGCGTGTGACGTATATTCAACTTTTGATGCCTTAGAGTGCGAACTCTAGACGCTTGTCTTAAAATATATCGTTAGTATTGTTTTTTTTTAATTTACACTGAGTGTGCGAGGCATTTTTTTAAAGTAGATATCCATATTGTATATCCATGTTGTATATGAGGAATTTTCCTTATATTGATAAAATATGGATAGTAAAAAATTAATTATTTTTAACTTATAAAATGTAATAATAATGAAAAGAGTAGACAGTAAAAAACTACTAATGTATTGAGGAATTGAATCGTTTCTCAAAGATATAATGATAAGTAACATAAGGCTTTATATTAACGTTATAGACATGCAGGAAAATTATTTGTTTTAATTTTTTTTTCTTTAGATAACCTGTGGTCGCTGTAGCCTAGTGGTTTTCGTTTCGGGCAGTAGTGTCATGGGTTCGAGCCCTGATGACACTAAAGAACATGTGTGTAGCCGAGGCTGAAGCACTCAAGATCTGCCGAGGCTGAAAGTCCCCCTTGTTCGCTTGCTGATGATGATAATAGAGGCCGGTGCCAACTCACAGATGTCAACCTCGTCTCTTGGCCGAAGTTAAAAATTATTGGGTCCTTTGCCAATAGACCTCGTGTTTATTCTCGGGTGACGTTAATAAGACAATTAGTCACTTAACTGTATAATTCTTCAAAATTCTTGGCTGTTTTCTAAAGTTTCAGAAAGTACCATTTGAAGTGAACAACCAAATACTTGGTATTAAATTTTTTCTTAGAGATAATTTTCAATTTATTCTGCCAAAAGGAGAATTCAACTCGTTGAATGATTTTACTAAACTTTCATAAAGGTGTAAAAATATTTAAACTACACGAATCATGTATTACAACGAAAAATTAAATTTATATATATGAGAAAAATAATAAAAAATGCAAAAAAAACTTGTACAATATTTGTATTGGTCTTATTTGTAAAGTATCTAATCTATGGGCTTCGAAATTTTACATCCGTGTCAATTGACGAGGATGAAACCAGATGCATATCGCATACCCCACCGACTAAAAATCTTGGAGAAGTGAAAGGCTTTACTTACACTATCACGCTATATGTAAGTTGTTTAGGGGAATGAAAGGTCCAAACTAAGCGTCGAAAGAAGAAAACTCTGACCATCAATTCGTCAACATACCCACTAGTCCAACGCAGAAGAAACTCGTGAAACAAATTTTTGGACATAAAATACTCACAAATGTTCGAAAGAAGATTATGGATCTGCGGATTTGCTTACAGAAAAAGTGGCACCGCAAACGAAAAGACTCCACGCGTCGCCGTAGTGCAGTAGTGAATAAGGTATCGGATTCGTGGCAGGTGGTTTTCTTCCGGTCGAAGGTTCGAGTCTGATGACACAAAAGACCTACCGTGTAGACGGGGCGGATAGTCGTTAAATCTGGTCGTGGCTCTACAAATCCGACAATATTTTTATTATCCGATAATATGTACACGACAAATATCTTTAACTTTTTCATAAATGCCGATAAGAGTTACGAAATAAAGGAACAAACATACTGAATATCTTGTTATTAGCTCCCCGGTGATCGGATTCCAAAATGTCAGTTCATGGGAAACTGAAATGATGATCTTTCACACAAATCCAGTTTTCTTCAATGGGGATCTCGCTCGGATGTAAGAAGGAACACCAAAGAATTTGTTAAGTGTGTTCGGTACAGTTGATTTCAATGACAATGAGAGGAATATATCAAAGTGAAACGTCTTATTCTTAGCCATAAGCCTTAGGGGTAAATATACAAAGGATCTACAAAGAGTAAACGACTCGTACCCTCTTGTAATGCTCTACAAAGGACTCAAACCCAATGGCTTCTGATGAAATGAGTAATTATTATATAAAACGTTAAATTCAGAAGCGGTTGGAATTCCTCCCAGGCTTGATGAAATCTTTTTCTTACCTTTTGATTATATTGATATCTTAATAAACTCGATGCTTTTTGTAAGCTACTAAGACATCCTCAACATTATTTCTACTAAAGGGTTTAATCAAGGTCACGTATTCGTAGAAAAAAAGGAACCAAAACCAATTAAATATTCAATTGTATGTTAAATTCGGTCAGGAGAAATGGCTCTGGTGGTACAGTGATTGGGTCGCGGATTAATATCAGGCGGGTCGAGTCCTATGCCATTAAGGACATGTAGTGTAGCAGAACTGATGCACATTAAATCTAGTCCAGTTCCTAGTACTGCCGTTGATGTGGTGTGAAAGGTTGGAGAGGTGGTGCCATTCAGGTGTCGTTCTCGTCACTTCAAGAGGTTCGTAGCTTATTGACCTCGTTTTGCTTCTGAGTGCAACGTTAATAAGCAATCAATTCTAGAACAACACCAACAAACCAGGTTCAGTTTTTTTTTTTTTAATTAGGAAGCGATATATTTACATGATATTTATAAACACATGCTGACATTTTAAAAAATATCTTTTTCTTATCCAATGTATTACAGAATTATTAATAAAGGTATTACAGAATTTATGAAATGTTTCGCTAATGCGATGAATGCCATTATTATTTCTGAGGTGACTGATTGCTTGGTATTATTAATGCCACCCTGGAAACATTGGCGATGATCCTAGTCATTTTAATCCTTGGTCAAGTGACCAATGCGACAACTGAGCTTGCACTCCTTCTCTTACATCACACCATTAGGAATGAATTTTCGCCCCAAAAAATTATCTCAACCCTAGCTTCACGGCCGTTCTTTTACATCATCGAGGCTCGAACTCACTTCTCGACGAAAACTGCCATTCGTGAATCCACGACCGTGACCGCTAGGCTACAGCGGCCAACAACATTAATGGACATGGATGAAACAACAACATTAATTTAAAGTAGATAATATTTTCTATATGAGAAATTTATTTTTTAAAAAAAATAATTTTCTTTTGCTTGTTAAATGTAATAATGAAAAATGTAGAAAGTCCTGTAACTCTTATATTATCGATTCCTTCAATATTTTGTTCTGCAACGACACACTGTAAGCCAAGAGGCGGGCTGGGATGATATCCAAAGCTCTATGAAAATGAAGGACTTCTCAAATTAAAGTATTTTTTATTTATGATTTTATTACATTCAGTAATTCTTTATGCAAGAAAATTCTTTAAGGAATGTCATAGCCTTAAAAACGAAATAATTATTCATTTATTTAGTTGCAACAGAAATTAAATTTAAAAAAAACATAATTTATTAGGCATCTGTATACACCATCCATTATAATTAATTCCTTTCATTGATATTTTGCTCGTTATCGTTATAGATACGGTGTCGACATTGCAACACTATAAATAAATCAAAAATGAATTGCTTTGGCACTATTTACATTAAGATTCCAACTCAAGACCACAATGGAATCAACGCCAGGCTGGATTTATGGATGTTGACAACTTATCCACATCATACATGAGACCACATGAATAAGAAAAACGTAAGCTGTTGCTTCATAATTGCTTTTAAAGCAATCCATGTTCATTCATTTTGAAACACTTTTTAATTTTTTCTAAAAAATTCAAAGTATGCACATTTTGTTAAATAAAACACATGTAAACGTTACTAATTACGTATAAAATACCATCGTGTATTCGCAAAGGAAACAAATATTGATTCATTCTTCTATTTAACCCATGCGACTATAGGATAACTCCAAAGTTTCTTGTTAGCTTCCAGATTTTATTGAAGTTTCACGATTATTTATGATGGCAATTTAAATGGGCGAAATGTACAGTGCTCAGCACTAAAAGGAAATTTTTTCATCACCAAAATGATTTTTAACAACAGCAATATAGCCATTTATGACGAGTCTTGCATTTTGGAGCCTTGATGTAGTGACCAAGAGGATTGACCACGCCCTCTTCATCTCTCACACAGAGGTAAAGAGTGAGCTCTTAACCTCCACAGATTTAAAACGCATCTGCACTGCTACACGGCGGCTAATTAGTGACGTCAGTATTTGCGCCCAGGATTTGGCAAAAAAAGACACCGGCGCACGTTTTGGTGAAGTTAGGAGAGGGTGTGCCAAATCAGGTGTCATCCTCGTCACCTAGCCACGTTTCAAAATTACGAAGTCTGTCATCCATAGACCTCTCGTTGCTTCTAGCGTGACGTTAATAAAACCAACCTAACCAAACTTCAGACTATTGTTTCGGTCATCCGATATTTTATTGGGCTTAGAAATTTAAGTTTTCTAATTTGTCTTCATTTTGTAAACATTTAGTCATTTCAATAACCCTTTTTTGTACTTGTAATACCCCTATCGATTTCTGTTTGGACTCCACTCTTAGTCAGTTTCAAATTGAAATCTCAATGGTATTGTAATGAAAAAAAAACGCGATAAACTATAAGAAAAATGATATAATGAATTGAAAACAAAAATTACATTCAATTGTTTTTGAAAGTCTTGATAAATATTCAGCAATTAGTACAAATTTTTTAAATCTCCGACTGACGTCGCAATTGAAAAGCCTGATTCTCAAAAGCTTCATTTAATATTTGAATAAGAATATACATTTTATGAAAGCCATATTTTATTACATAAACCTAGAAAAAGTAATTTAAATTTATACGTAAAAAGGACGAGATCATTTAATAATTCAAAGAGTTTTGATTTTTCCAGAAGAAAATCTTCATGATACATATCATATAACACTTGGTCGAACAGAATTTCATTAATATTCAACTTATATTAAGAAGTTTGAAACATCCGGAATTTCGTGTTTGCTTATTGAATACATTGCAGTTATTTCAAAAATATAGCTTATTTTGAATGAACCTCGGTATTAAAGATCCACAGGTGTTACATCTCGCGAAGAGAAACATCTGATGCATTACATATTTCTTATTATTTTCTCACTGAGTTTCTGAAGATTTGGTATTATTAGCAACGCACTAGAAACAACGTAAAGGTTATTGACATTAGACATCGTAATTTTGAAACATCGACAAGTGACGAGGATGACACCTTAGTTGGCACCTCCTTTTAAGTTCGAATCCACTCCAACGGGATCACTTTACGCCCCGACGGATTTAACGTGCATTAGCCACGGCTACACGACGGGTCTTAAGTGGCATCAGGGCTCGAACAAACGAATCAAAGAAATCCCCCGTCCGAGACAATAGCCAGTAGGCTATCGCGGCCTCGGGATATCTGTGATACAATAAATATAAAGAAAAAAAATTTTAAGATACCATTTTGTTATCTGTCATATCGCTACTAAAAGGCCTTATGTTCCGTTTCATTATATCCTTAAGGAAAGATTCAATTCCCAAACATATTTATAGTTTTCCTATATTGTCTACCTTTTCATTATTACATTTTATAATTTAAGAAATAACTTATTCATTCAGATAAATTTCTCATATTTATAAAATACAGATACCTAATTCAAATTAATGTTGCTGCTACTTCCAAGCCTCCCACACTTAGCTTAAATTTGAAAAAAAAAAAACTATGATAATGATATATTTTAAATTTAACTGAACGAAATGTTGTGTCAGTTATACACGCTTAACAGCTAACGTATATTGTAATTACATTTTGTTAGAAAAATTTCAAAAGTTTCTTTTTACCACTGGTTTTGATTGATTAGTATTACTTTTCTGCTAATTACAGTTTAATATTAAACACGCATTAAGATTCTTATGGAAAAAATAAATATTCCTGTGAAAGTCTTTGAATACTGAGACAAGTGACAAGATTTTAGGTAAGAAAGAATCTCTGATTTAGCATTTACTTCAACAATATGGATAAGAAATTTTATTAATATTTCAGAAAAATTAAAATTATTTATTATATTCACATAAAATATTTCAGAAAAATTTTAAAACATTTTTTTTTTGAAAAGTATAGTTTTTATAAGAATATTCAATTTTTATAAAAAAAAATTATGTGATTCGTTACAATACGTTCCAAGAAGAACGTAATATCCATACTACTTAAAATGAAATATTCTGATATGAGCAATTACGTACTATGAGCAAAAACATTGCTTAAAATATTACAAAATTTGTTTTTAGTCTGTATTACATACACGAAATTTTTACTCAATAAATTATTAAAACGTTTTTGGTGATGGTGAAATTTTCTTCGTTGTATGGAACATCTCGCCTTTTACTTATTAAAATTGTGGCCATCATCTTAATCCCTAAAACTTGAATAAATAATGCACTCAAACATGACTTTGGAGTTGTTCCACAGTCGCATGGGCTAAATAGAAGAACGTAGAAATATTTGTTTCATTTTTGAGTACACGTTTGTATTGGTTACGTATCGAGTATAATTTTTTTTTATTTAATAAAATACCTTAAATTTCTTAACAAATCAAATGCAACTGATTAAAAATATTTGAAAATTAGTAAACATGGACGGATTTAAAGGCAATTTTAAAACCACGTTTTATCATTTTCTTATTCCTGTGGTCTTGTGCATGTTGTGGATGAGCTGTTTACGTCAATAAATCATGACCGACGTTTTTCTTGCTTTTTTCAAGTCCTAGTGCAGCTATAGACGAGTGATCATAGTTGCCTTATCATCATCGGTACTTCAAGAATCGTTGATTCTAATTATCTTGCTATTAAAGATACCGCCTTTGTAGCGGTGAAAATGCACGTTAAAATTATTGAAGTTTCAAGTTATTCCGGGGTGTGGTTGGAAGTCTGAGACGGAGGCAATAGCTCGAGTATCGTCCTCGTCACTTGATTAAGAGAGGTTCAAATTGATTTTTTACGTTGCCAAGAGCCTTCGTGTTGCTTTTAAGGACGACGGTTCTAATCAATCAGTGATTCGAAACAATAATTTTTTTTAACTTGAATGAATTGTTGTGTTAATTAACTGGAAATTTGCTCATTACTCTTTTTTATGAAGTTTTAAATAAACATTAAAATATATTTGAATCTTTCTACTCCGAAATCATTTAGAGTGTAAATATTTTAATAATGACGAAATGGTCAGTAATTGGTGACTGGATTTCTTCCCTTCGAGAGTTTTTTCACGTCTAAATCAAATATTAAATCAACCTTCTTTGTTGCGTGGCCTCATTTGATTTCTGCTCCATTGAAAGTATTAACGCTCGCTCATTCAAACGTCTGTATCACATTTACATATTGTTTGGCACAGCAGGGCTGCATCTGGCTCTTGCGCCAGTACACTCCACTGTCACTCACATTGGAGAAGAAAAATCATATCAGATGTTTCATTCTCGTCATTTGACAGATGTTCAAAGTCTCTAAACCCGTCGACAATAGCCCCAAAGCTTCTTGTAAGAGCGACGTTTACAAACATTCAATCATAATCACTATCATAAAAATTTAATATTAGAATTTAATTATATAATCAAACATTGTAACAACAAGAGAATTATAATTGTAACAACAAGAGAATAGGGAAAAGAATATAGGTTTCTAATTCCTCATTAAAATCTTATTTTATATTTGCAGGATATGTAATTGCAAATTTTTAATTTGTCTATGTATCAAACCTATATTAATATGAAATCCTAAAATTTCTCCAAAGCATTGTGATGCACTGATTTTATGTGGTATATTTTGTACTGAAATTACGTATTATGCGTATAAAATAAATAGGAGTGTTTATGGAATTTGCAGAAGTTCAGATGATTTTTTCCTTTTTAATATATAATGAACATTATATTTTAAAAAGAAAAATACACGTTAATTATATTATCTACTACAACTAGTAAAAAAATAATTTATGTACGATTTGTGTTAGGAAGCGGGAAAGCACAGTCTCAGAAATCTATCAGGTAGACAAGAATTGATATGGTTTTACAAAAGAGGCAATTCTTTGGCAGCATTAACTGATTTGCCACAATTTCACATTTTCAAATCGTGTTTTTCTGGAAACTTTTAGCGAATGATTTGCTCCGTTCATTTCTTTTTCAAAGAGATTAATAAAAAGACAATCTCTAATCAGAAATTTAATACCAAGCATTCGGTTGTTTTTACGTATAATGGTCATTTTTTTTTTAAAAAAAAAAAAACAATTGAAAAAATTAGACGAATAATATCTAGTATAATAAATAACACATAATAAAAACTTTTAAACTCTATAATTTTTCTACATTTTTATCTGCTCTGAGAATTTACTAAAAAGTACCTATCTTCTATTTCACTGTATCTTTATGGAAAGCTTTATTTCCTCAATATTTCAGTAGTTAAGAGACTGACTATATTTTTTCATTATTACTTTTCATGAAATAAACAGGAAGTACTTTTATTAAAATTAAATTCTCATATTGATAAATATGGTTATCTACTTTAAATTAATGTTGCTGCTTCATCCTAGAATCGTAACCACGGTAGCGTAGTGCTCCTGGACGCAGACTCGCAACCGAAGGTTTTTGTGGAATCCTATGCTCAAGTTTTGATGCCATTAAAGGCTTATTTGACTGTGGTTACTATACTAGGATTTTGAGGAATTTTCTAAGCTCCTTTTAGAAAGTGAATCTCCCTCGGTTATAATAACGAGGGAAGAATGGGTTTTTATGTAAATAGTTTTAATTGAATTTTTGATTTTATTAAAAATATAATTCTTTTCGCGACTCTTAGACTATTTACAACGACATTGCAAAATTTTTATATGAAGTTGAGTTTGCCTGCTTTGGCGACATATTTGGAAAAATGATTCCTTGAAAGATCTCCTTAAGAAGTAGGTGGTGTA
>BMAW01109352.1:127442-158959 GCA_019974015.1 Nephila pilipes | reverse complement strand
TATAGGAAATTCTATACCTCTGTAAATCATATTAATGTTTAATCAGAACTTGAATTGAAAGCTTTCGGTTGAATTCTTATAATTTCTTATCGTATTTTATTTATTTTCTACTCACCAAGACTGTAGATTACAAAGGTTTTTTTATTCCCCTCAACCCAAGATTTTCTAATCTTATAAAAAAAATTTGAAATTGGTTTCTAGTCTTTTTAAACGTTATTAGTTTTTTTTTAAAAAAACGTAAGAAAATAATTAAAGTTTATAATTTACATATGCATTAGAAGCTGAATGAATGAGCGAAATTCGATACTCTTGGATTATAGAAATGCGAAATGTTAAACAATAAAATAAATGTTCATATAAAGTACTTAATAAACTTTCTTCTAAAATTTAACCTTTTAGGTTATTTTTAATAATTGAGACCGTAATTATGTCTTGTATGCCAACATTAAAATAATTAAAAACTTGAAATTCATAATCCATTATTTCTGAGATACCTTTATAAACTTTTTACTCTTAACATATCTAGATTATTTCGATGAAGTAACAGTAAATAAATAACTTCTTCTAAATTTGTTTTCGTCCCCAACTTAAGGAAACAAAGTTTATTTTGAAGAATTATATTTTCATTCATGAAAAAACTTCATTCTCATAAATTTCAATATTATTTCTACTACATTTGATTTATGATAAGCCATTTATCTAAAATATCAAAAGTTCATTTTTATAGACGTGAATAGTTTTGTGCATAGAAGAATTTGCTGTAAAATTTCTTTCAACTATCTCTGTCGTTCTTTTCTTGTTTTTGTAATTCCATACATAATATCCCAATATTTTTCAAAAGAACTTGTTTGCAATATAATAAAAAAGAATCAAAACACTCCTTTTGTAAAAAATAAATGTAACAACCCCAATAGAAATATACTACATAAAAAATTGGAGAATTTTCAGGGCGGGCACATTTTATGGCTTTTAACACTTAACGTATATAAAATAAACACGTCTGAAGCATAGGTACTAACATAAGTAACACATTTCGAAAAGTGACAATAAAATAAAATAAGTTTTATAGACAGTAGTTAGAAACTTCTGAGAAAATAAGGATAAAAAATACTAAGATTTATTTTATAAAACAGTTTTAGAATCGCAAATATAATGGACTTTTAAATTTATCAGAAATTTTCAAAAGGGAACCGTAAACACGAACTTGTCTGAAAGGTTTCCCTTTGTAATGTTCCTTAAAATTTTTTGCATTGAAATATAATTCACTCATGTTTTGAATTGTGAGATAATTTAATTTTATTCTTTATATATAGTTTTGTTTCTCTATTCTTATTTGGCCCTTGGAAAACAAATTGAAATCCTTCTTTTATATATTTAGGATAAACATTCTGGAATATAAATGAGAATAATGAATGTTATTCAGTTTATTTAACGTGTTGATCACTACCACAATCAGTACAAAAATTCAATCATCTTTTTTCATAATTTGATTACAAAGCAATTTATTTTTCACCGCACACGTTTACGATAACTTAAATCGTAATTTCTAATAGTATGATATCTGTAAAAATAATAACTATAGCATTTGCTTCGAAGTCAAAAAGTGCTCAATGGCATTCATAATGAAATAAAATAAACCAAAATTTTAGAATTAAATTTGTCTTAACAATTCAACATTATGCAGCCTGCTTATTTACGTAATATTATACTTTTAATAAAGCATACAATCAATATAATATGATAATTTAGAAAATTTCATATATTGTAGTTATATTTTGAATATTTTATCCACAGACATCAAAATATTTAAAATGGTATAATTTAACAATAGTAAATTATTTTAAGCAGATGTTTAACATTTATGTGTATGATCCTGATAGAATGGATGAAGAAACATTCTAATGCAGCAACGCAAAGCAAAATTATTTTGGCACTTCTGATTTAATGTGTCTTTAAAAGCGCACTTGGAGAAATCGCTTTCACAAAACCTATTTTATTTTACTTCTCAAATATACACGTAATCAATTAGGAAATGTTATCAATCAGACATATTCATATTTAAATATTTCTGATGATGAATTCATATATTCATACATATATATATTCATTGCCTTTAAAATTTGCGTATCAAGCATGGAGGTACGTATCAGGCAAATATGTAAATGATTATAAAGGCAACGTGATTGATGCGCATTGCGAAATACCACCAGAAATCGTTGAATTTCGTTCTCCTTAGATTATAAAACAGCTAAGCAGAGTTTGCGTGTATTTAATCTGTTGCAGAGGAATGTTTTTTAACTAGAGAGGCCGTTACGCCACCACAGGAAAAAATTTAAGCAGCTGTCAGAGTTTGAGAAGGGAAGAATCATAGAGATAATGGAAACCGGGTGGACAGCTTGATGAGCAGCTCGCCACTAGGCCATTCTGACTTTACTGTGAGAAGGTGTTGGGACCTGTGGACAGGATAGAGGTCTGTTCACAGTGACCAGGCTCAGGATGCCTTCGATAGAACAATAGTCGAGAAGATCATTACATCATACGACACGAGCACATAAAATCAACTGTCTCATTGTCCACCATCCATACACAGGTATCACCTTCATAACTATGCGCCTCTATGCGCCTCTGTGCGCCTCTATGCGCCTCTGTGCGCCTCTATGCGCCTCTGTGTGCGCCTCTTTAACTATGCGCCTCTGTTTGCGCCTCTTTAACTATGCGCCTCTGTGTCAGTCCAACCATCGCAAGGCGCCTGGTTGGAGGAAGTTGCTATCGCGGTGTCATTACGCGGACTGCCTTTGACATCCAGTAATCCGTCGCCTTTAGAGTGGTGTTGCGCTCGAATAGAGTGGTACCTGCAACAGAATGGATTAATCCAGATTCAATTTGGACAGTGAATACAATCGTGTACTTGTGGGAAGGCCCAGGGGTGAACGTCTCAATCCTGTTTTCGCTCTACAGTGGCCCACTGCTCACACGTGTGAGCGGTGGGCCATCACAGATACGGAGTACCATCACAGACAGACACACTGTCATCCCTAATATTGATCCAAAGTACCAGAGGTACGTTCATGATATTTTTCTGAAACATGTGTTGCCCCTCATTGCAGGGCTCCCAGGAATAATTTTCAACAGGACAATGATTGCAAACACACAACAAGGGTTTCATAGGACTGCTCCCCTACATTTTCACCCTTCCCTGGGCTGCTCGATTCCCAAATTTGTCACCTATCGAGCATATTTGGGATCATTTAGGATGACAAGTTGGTCATCCTACGAGTTTGGTCTAATTAAAAATGCGTTTACAGTAACTGTGGAACGAGATGTCGAAGGACATAATATGGGACTCGATGGTTCAATGTTCAACTATATCACATCATGCATTCTTGATAGAGGGGGCCCAACAGGATACTAAAACCTCCACTCATTTGTAATTTTTCCTACAGTAAATGATTATTTTGCTTTGATTTTGTAATCATTTATTTACGACAATGTTGTGCTTACGTATGTAAAATTTCGTTTAATTTTTACAAATTTTCTTGATGTGCAAATTTTTATGGCAATGAATATATATATATATATATATATATATATGTGTGTGTGTGTGTGTGTGTGTGTGTGTCTGTATGTATTCTGCTTATGGTAATTATATACTTTATGAACCATTAAAAGACCTTACATCCGTAATATATTTTTATAGTTATAAATCTTGGTTTAGCTGATTTTTACGCAAATGTTTTGATTAAAAACATTACTACAAGATGGATACTTCTTTTAAATCTGTTTCTTTTTACAAATTTTTGAATTTTATTGATGTTAAATTTTTTTTAAAAAATATTTTTAAAAAAGTTTTAAATTTATTTTTATAATTATTTTTATTTGTATTAGTTTTTAAAAATAACTTTAAAATTAGTAAGACTCGAAAACCTGTGTAGATATTTTCTCTTTCGTAAAATCAATCGATGAAACAAATGTGTTTATTGGATTAAAGCATTCTTGAATTATAATGAAATTAAGTTTAAAAACATTACATTTGCTTGTTTATCGAGGTATAAGATTTATAATTCTTTTAAGTTCTAATTATTTAATAATGTACAAAATATGATTAGATTATTTTTAATGTATTACGTAAATTTACTTTGGCTTAAATGAGTTTGTTTATTATGTTTATATATTCTTTTTCCAACGAGGAATTATTGCTTTGAGTTTGGATTTTTGCTTAACTTTTAATTTTACTAACTTGTTATAATGTAATTCCCTGAAGTTGTGATGGTTGGATCCTTAACATTAATATAAACACACTATTCTGAGTCTGAGAAAGAAAAATAATTCTTTTCTCTCCAATTTCGAATTTAATTTCTTGATTCTTTTCTATAGATATGTTTTGTAAGTGTTGGTAAGATTTTATTATAATGAGCTTTGTTGTAAATTTTAAATTTACTGCTTTTATTTTTAATTTTAATTATTCACATGTTTAAAATCCATTCTTGAATATTCTTTAAGATTATATTTTATAGCTTTTTTATATTATAATACTTCGTTTTCTTTAAATTATAGATAGCTTAATTTTAACTTTACTCTTTCTTTTCTAAGTTTATTTTACAAGCTGTTTAATTTAGTCGTGTAGTATTTGTATTTTAGCAGTTTTAATTTAATTAATTTTGGAATGTTAAATTAATACATGAAACGTTTTTTTTTTGACGTTTTTATAATTTGATGCTGACATAATATTTACAATTATGTTAGAACGTTTAATAATACATTACATAAATATTAAGCTAATTTTTCTGATTTGCTTTCGAACTCTTAAATATTTTCTACAAGATTTTCTTGAGTCAAAACTTTTAAATCAGTAAATTTTTAGATCCTAAAAAATTGCTTGTTAAAAATTAAGAAGTTATCTTAGCAATTATTAACTATAAAGGAATTTCTTTATTATTTATTTTTTATAATTGAATATATAAGATTTTGAGTTATTGAAAATTATACTAATAGTGAAACTTCATTACATCTTTCATCATATTTATAATGAAAACATTATTATTTTTTTATTTCTCAAAAGGTGGAAAACCATATATTTCTTTAATATTTGATTGCTTAGGTATTTGTAGAAGTGTGAAAATGAATTATACTGTATTTTGAAATGCACGATCTATTTATATTCATCTGGGCAATTGGGATTATATATCCATTAATCACATATAACTTCAAAGCCGAATATTTATCATATTTGGGAACTTGAGACCTAGAAAAGAATAATGTTCTGAAATACACTAAGCCCCCATCAATCATTAAAACTTTGACTCGAGTTGCTATACTTCTAACAGATGAAGGGTTGTATTAGAATTTGTTCTGTTTGCTATGTTGTAAGCATTTCTTGTAAAATTGTACATATATGTGAATAAGTAGTTTTTTTAATCAACGTGAATGTGGCGAAATATCATTGCTAATTTAAAAAAATTATTAAATTGATCAAGCGATTGCTAAGTTTAAATATCTTGAAATTAGAATATATGCTTATTATTATCCTTAAAAATAAATACACAATTGCAATACTGTAGTATATTCAAATATTTTTCTAGTTTATGTTTTAATTGTTCTTATGGAATAATATTTCACGTAATTTTTTCATTTAGTCGTGAATTTGTTAACACATAGTCTTGCGACACAACTTCTGTAAAACTGGTTTGTGAGCTATTTTTTGGTTAAACAACCGGTTTACTAATTTGGCAGTGATAATTTAACAGATTGGATTATCTAGGATGCAATTAAATATCCAGAGATTAAAAGAAAACTGTAAAATCTTTTCTCTTCTAATTACATATTTATAATTTTACACTGATATCTGAAATGCCATTTTATAATATATTTTAGAAATTTCTTTGATTTTTGTTGAGCATAATATTGAACTAAATACATTTTATTTTACCCCTTTTTGATTGCATTTATACTTATTTAAAGTACCTTAAGATTGTAGCAAGAAATAAATACCGTATCAGTAAATATTAAATTGGTCTACAGGTGGCTCGTATACAAATGTTTCCTTAAGAATGTTATTTCAAACACCAGTGATGATACTTCTTATGAATCTTATCAATTCGGTTACAAAGTATGTGCAAGGTTTATCTATGTAGCGTAAAAGATATAACTATATAAATTTATTAATAATATTAGATTGGAGATGAATATTTTACCTAAACAAAGTGATATTAAATTACTTTATTCGTACTATTATTATTTTTTTGAACTTGTTAGAAATTTGTCGACTTGTTTTTAACTTAAATGAGACTAAAATGATTCATAATTTAGCATTTGTTAACTCCTCTGCTTCCTTAAGGAAACAGAGGAGTCATCTTAAGAAAGCAGAAGTAACAGATTTTGTTGAGATCAGATTAAGATCATCACCTTGAAGCTGAAAATTAATTCCATTGAATTTTGCGAATAAATCGGTCAGCATCGATCATAAATTGTTACAATCTCTTAAACCTACATCTCTTTCTTTGATACACTCAAGGCCAGAGTCGAAAAGATCCCAGAACATAGAGGTAGTCTTCAATGGATAGCCAGCGAATCAAAGCCTATATGAGAAAGCGATTAAACTCTTAATCGATGTCCTTACAATGTAGATGAACTATCGATTATTGAAAGCATTATTGAGTGTTTTGTTCCCAGCAGAGAAGACAAATTATAATAATTGATGCAAAATATTCTTGAGGATTCTTTAGAACTAATTGTGGTTTGTGAATGACGCAGTGAACATCTAAAATACCAGGAATGCCCTTTTCATAAAGATAACGAACACAATGACGACACTCCATTGCAGAAGCTCCACTAGTGGAAACAAGTGTAATTTTCGCTAGAGAAATATTTTTGTCTTTAAAATAATCTTTGACAGTGTTAAAGATAGGATCACTCTTCATATTTACAATCAAATTTCTTGCTAAAATCAAGTCTTCAATAATCTCCCCTTCTTTTACAAAGTGAACGTACGCAACCAGTAACCTTCATTACTTGGCTAAGTTGATTCATCAACTTTTGATGGGTGTCAAAAATTTGCATAAGAAAACTTCAGCTCTTTCAGCCATTCCATCAATTCATCATCTCACTATATCGTTGTTTAAAAGGACATTTTTGATTACACTAGATGTTGCTGGATGGTGTAAAACCATATCTAAAACTGTCTTGATAGCCGGTAATATCAATACTTTACCAATGATAAGAAATTTCTCCAAATTAGCAATTATTTTTGATATATTATAAGAGGTTATCAAACTATCATTCGCATTTTTGTGATAAGGCTTATAATCAGCTTGAGACCAATGTGCCTTCTAAAATTTGTCTCTGATGTTCGTGAAAAATGACAATGTTTATTTTGTCTATCATGATGAAATTTCTGCAGATGATCTTACAAGCGAGATGGTTTCGTTGCTTATTAGATGAAGAAAACATATATAAGTATTCGCGAGTTTGACTACAATTGAACAAATCATTCATACGAATTCAACGAAATCCAAACTTTAAGCACGTGACATTAGAATCGAACAAAACGAGGGGAACATCATTCAATTTATTGAAAATTTGACACTAAAAAAAACCTTGCAATATATATATATATATGATAGATATTTTTCTCAAAACATAATAATATTATATATGTTTTTGTTAAATATGTATAATTATTTAAAGTGTAAATAGTGCACCTAATTTTATACGTTGAATAATATATATGAAGAGTGACTCTTTAAATGAATGTACTTACAAGTGTAATAGAGTTAATAAAATTTGACGATATGTTAATTTTTTTCGCATATATATTTCCTGAATACAAAAAAAAATATTTCGGCTCACTCACTTTTACGTTACACATTTTTGCACTGTATTTTATTAATTGTTAATTGACTATATCTAATTGCATCTAGATGAAATTTGAATGCTTTTTCTTATGTGATGTGTAACTCGCTTATAAAAAGTTACATATCTAAATAATGAATTTCGTGTCATGAGCAAAATCATCTATACGATTAACGGAAAACTTAAAATGATTTTTTTTCTTCCAAATTAATTTTAAAATCAGGATTTATCGAAAAATATTTTTTTTTCATTTCCATGTTTTTCTTTGGTTACATTTAGCATTGATTCTTTTATTATTTCTCCTTATTAGCAGAAAAATTTCTCTCTGTTATTGTTTTTTCGGATTCTTTATAATTTATTTAAATAATTTGAGCCTAATGTAAACAGGAATGAAGACTTGATTTCATTTGGCTTTGTTATATTTTTACGCTCATGTTAATAATTATACAAATATATAAAATGCTATACATATTTTTAGACTTTCTATAAAGTTTATAATTCTCTAACCGTGAATATGCAACATTTTTCCTCGTGAAGTTTTAAAACTAAGAATATTCATGATTTATGTAGGGTTATTTTTTTTTCAAAACTAATATATAAATTAATGCAAAGTTAATGCAGAATTCCAACGAAAATTCAATTTAATTTTTCATTTCATTCCATTCAAAATCTCATGTTTATATCGGGAACTTGTTTCTCGCGATTTTCTCTGTTATGAAGATATTTTCCTAAAAACATTGCTTCATTCTTATTTATTCACTAGCGAACATTTAAAGAATTTCATAAACATTGTGAAATTATATCGGTTTTATTGGTTCATATAGTCGAATTAGCCAAACAAAAGCATAAAAAAGGAAAATAAATCCTCAATTCGCTCTGAGTGGCAAAACTTATTCTTACCCATTTATAGCTGACGAATGTCTTATTTCATCATGATAATTATTGGAACAGCCACGTTCGCTAGCTTGTCCTTTCCCTCGAGTATGTCACCAGATACTTACACATGAATCTCACGTTCAAATAAATATTTATAGATAGGAGGACGTTTATTTCGTGTAAGCAATGCTATCCCGATTAGATGTTCTTCTTTTCTGTTAGTATTCGGTTTATATTATGTCGTCTTTGTATTGTACCTTGTACATGCATATAATTTTGAATAACATTAGTTATTTATTATTAATCATCAGATGAATACGCAATATACTAAGAAGTAGCGTCTCAATATATATCTTTTTTTAAATAAAACACTAATGATGTACAAAACTTATTCCAGAAATAAATTATTTCTAATTTAAAATTTAAATATGATAAAAATAGTTATGTGTATAGGATTTAAACATTTTACAAAGATTTCGAGGCCTTCTTTCTATGCTTAAAGTTCAAATGCTATTTTCATTATTCGGTACTGTAACTTCATTTCGAACTACATACCTACATATTGAGTTCAATAAAAGAAAAGTTTTCGAAAAAATATTTAGGGGTACGGCATTCTATACATCTTCCATTATTTTCCAGAGTTCATCAATCGCGATGGGCCTGCTCTTAGAAAGGTCTGTTTTCACCAAACAAATACGCAATAGTCCTATGGCTAAACATTAGGAGACTCGACGAAGATATGTTGTAAAGGCATGCCTGTGTCTATTTTCAGTTTCTCTAAGAATTTCTCTTTGCATTTTGAAGCATGATTTGAGTTTGTCTTGATACAGTTTTTCTCTTTAAAAGTCGTTAGAATAAGGAAATTGAATTTTTTTGTATATATGGAACGTAAAACATTCACCTGGTAGTATACTGAACACATCATAATAGGTTTTTCATCCTTTCTATTTTTAATTTCTCATTACATGAAAATCTGATGACAATCATAAAATCTTCATTGAAAATTTCTTTGTAATCTCGAAATCAGGAGTAGACATCTTTTTCTCTACAGTTTCAACAATAAATAAAACATTTTTAATGCATAACTTTAGGTAATTCAATTCTTCATCAAAGGTAACAATTTATACTCATTTAAATCCTGCTAAACGTGTTTCATACACAGTTATACAATTACCATGTGTTGTCTCGGCAAAGACGGTAAAAATTAATTTTTGTTTATCTTTTCAAGGAGTAAATCTTGGTTTATTACATCCTTTATTATTACTTCAGGTATTTGCATAAGATTTCATTGTCGGGGGATGATTTTGTGTGACTTCATGTAAGAAATATTCGAAACCATACATATCACTTTAGGCTATTCATTTGGAGCTTTCTTTTCTTGTAGAAGTAGAATCTCCGGCTTTATTCTTTCCGTAATAATATGATTTATTTTACACTTATAAATGTTATACCGTGCATTTTACGACATTCTGTTTAATAACGGAGTAGGAATACTTTTTTTTTTCGGAAAGCGTGAAAACGTATTCTTCGATTCACAGTTTGTTTTCATCTGCCATCATAAAATAATAAAAAATTTGGAAGTAGAAGACGATAATTTTAATTTTAGAAACAAACTGTAATCAGAAAAAAATTCATTCCCCAAATATTTTCATTTAAAAACCTTTGATTGAAATCTTTTTAAAATTGTATTAGTATCTTTTGTACTTAAACTAGTTAATGGTATTTAAATATTTAAAAGCTATTGAGTAATATGGATACTACTGTTACAGCTCTTACGAATAGTGGTTGTAATCAAAATAAAATGTATTAGAAGTAAAACCCGTTATAATGTCTAACAATTTGCAATAGTATAGTTTTTTGTATATTAAATATTTTGAAAAATAAAATGCCTCTTCAAATTTCCTGCGGAAAAAATATAATTTATGTACGAATTTAAGCATTTTTTAATATATTGATGAACGTATTATCAGAAAACCTGAAATCTTCTTAAATTCACTATAATTTGCCATCAAGTATGTCTTTAAAAATAAATCAAACTCGCCATATTTGTTTCTGAAGTCGTCAAAAATAGTGTAAATATTCTTTTTTCTACATTTTTCTGTGTGTGTATGACTTTCTTATTATTTGGACATACTTAAAGGGGGAAATACATTTAACAGATTTTCTGTTGGTTTGAATTTCCTCTTATAGATTGTTTTTGTTTCTTCTGAGGAACATATAATTTACACATTTTATTTTACTCTAATAAAAATATCTTTTGAATTATAATAATTTCGTTGAAGAATTATATTGTTATAATGATTTCCATGTGAGGGCATTTCGTTGCATATTGAAACTTTTTACATGATTTTCATTTAGCATTTATTTCTGGAAATTTTTGATTAATTCTCATAATAAATAAACGATAAATATTTTTGTAAACACATAAAATAAACTAGAAACATTAGTTATTTCAATGTACCTGAATTAAACTGTGCTACTGACCTATCAAAATTAGCAAACAATTACAGATTCTGAAATGAAATGGAGAGAAGCATTTAGAAAAAAGAAGTCAAGCAAAAATCTGAATTTAAAAAGTAATTTAATAGTAAAATGTTTGGCTGTTAAAAATGTTGACGAATTATAATTTAAATATGATCGAAATTTATGTGAATTATGATTGAAATAATCTTACTTGTTTCGGTACGTTTCATTATTTTCGCGTTTCTAATAAAAATAGATATTTTAATATCGGTATAAAAATTAAAATAATTTATGCAATTGTTATATACATTTTATTATTCCAAAAATCAGTGATTAATTTTTTAAAAGTATGATAATGTATTCTGATTTCCGGCTTAAAAATCTTTCAAAGCAATTTCGTAAAACAGAAATCCTCTTTTTCCTAAAAATCTCCATCTTAAGGAATAAGTTTTATAAAAACAGAGCTACATAGATTCATTATTTTACAGTTCTAATTATCATTTTCTCTTTTCAAGCTTCCTATTCAAAACTTTATGAGAAATTTTTTCCCCGGGTTTTTAAAACTATACTTAATGATAATTTCAATTAAAAAATACACTTCCAAAACATTGATCGAATGTTTAATAAAAATAATTTCAATTTTCGTTTTATAGTCTTTAATAAGTATATACTTCATATCGTCGTTGTAATCACTGAATAATTTAAAACAATTGAAATATCACTATATTTTCTTGAATTATAAATATGGCCTTCAAAAGGATAAGCAAGCGACAGTAAAATGAACAAGAATAAAAAAGTAATGCTTTTATGAAAATATATTTAAGCATAAGAAAAACAATAATTACGTAAAAAATAGGAAAAAAAAACCTCTTAATTTTTGGTAGTTGTATGATGATTTTTCTTTATGTCATTAAAATGGTATTTGTAGCCCTATTTACTTCAAAAATTAATGTAATATTAATTAGATATGTGACCTCTCCAAACATTCTCACAAACTTTAGGGACTTTGTTCAAGCTTTCAAAGAGGCCATTGTCCATTGCAGATGCTTAGATGCTTTCCTTTATTAGTGTATCTTTCTAAATCTTTCAAACTGATTGGAGGAGATAAATGTGCAGATATAGCAAGACATAGGGTATTGCAATTATTTTTAGTGAAATTAAGGTTGGAGAAAAGCCGGCTACTTCTTAGGAGAAGTACTTTTATTCTCCAGGTACCAGTCGATCGAAATGAATGGGCATTTTTATTTTTCTAGATCATTCTCTGCTGCATAGAGATTCATAAAACTGTAGGACTTTATACCGATACCCCACAGGCGTCACGTAATCGTTGTTAAAGAATAAGATGTGAAATACCATTAAAATTCCAACTCACGTCATGATGCTGCCACCACTGATAACGTGATGTTCTCTGATGGTCTTGTTCTTTTCCATGTGTCTTTTTCTCTCTAGACCTTTATACACTTATTATATGATTCCAGGTCAAATCTGGATTCTTCCGTAAGTAAAAGTAAGTAGATGATGTATCTTATTGAGTTAATCCATTCGATATGTTCATTAAATCTCTTTAATCTCACTTCTGAAAATTGTTAATGAACTTGGTTTTGACGTGAAATGTAGAGGGTATTTCGCTGATTTCTTACATAAATTCTTCTCAGAATATTATAAATAAAACTCTAAAAAATGTGAGTCTTAAGTTTGTGAATAAACATGAGCCAAGCCATAGATAAACAATATCTGTATTCTCTTTTTTCTAATAATATTTTTTTTTTGAATTCTGGTTCATTTTCCTCAAATTCCACTTTATCTGATACACTTAGAGCTGATGTATTTCACACTATAAAATGAAGTTATTTTTTATAAAGTGAAAGTACAATAGTTATTTCGAATAAGCACTCAAAAATTCGGGTATTTCAAAGTGTTATCATGAAATCTAAGAAAAATATGAATCATAAAATTTAATATTCTTAAGATTTTATTAAATTCAAATTTTGAAACTATAATTGTGCTCAGTATGCAGTATGTTACTTTTACGGGTATTCTGCAAACTTTTAAAATAATTGATATAGGGAATTTTATGCTAGATGTACTTAAGGTACATGCAGATTTACAAATGTAAATATAGCTATTGATTTTATTAAAAGATCATACTTAATTATTTATGTTAATAGATGTGATTTTCATTATATAATTATATACATAAGTATTTAGATGTTCCAATGTAAAAACAGGAATTTCACTGCTTTGGGTTTTAAAAAATGAAGATTAATTAAATTTGGCATATAATTTTTTCTTATCAAAAATGTCTCAGTTATTAGTAGATTTGATACATTATGGTTGTACAAAATTATATTTTAAATATTATACTTTAGACTTATGCCTCTGTTTAATACTACTTCAAGTTTAATAAAAATACCAGAAGAAATCGCGATCAGGATGTTATATGCAAAGAAAATGTAAATCATATATCCGAATTTTTTTTAGTTGATATATCTCTAAGTATTTGAGAAGACATCATTCGATTCTCAATTATATGAAAATAATTAGTGACACAAGAAATTTAAATTTATTCCATTCTGTATTAAGTTTTTAAAAAAACAATTCATTTCATAAAATTTGTAAAACTATAGTTAAATTTAAAAAAAAATATTTAAACTAGCAGAATCAAACTATTAGAAGTATTTAAAAACATAAGAACTGTTTTTAAGTGATATAAATTCCCTTTTAGATAAAAATGAGCAACTGGTGATTTTTGTGAGATAGAAATTTCATATTTTTTAAATTTATAATCACATATTCCTTAGAGGACGATTTCTTCACAAATTAATAAAGATATTTTTATTTTGCTAAAATTTTCAAACTGAATTAAAGACAGTTTAATATAAAAATATTATTATCTGAATTTCAGACAATAATATCAATAAAAATGACTTTATTGTTGAAATATGATAGTCATTATTCAAAATCTGAGAACAGATATAATTAAGAAAAAAACATATTCTCTGTCGTGTGTTATTGCATTGCTTATGAGACATTCTTACTGCTACTCTTTATCTTTTGTTTTCTCTAAATATTTAAATTTTAAAAAAATAATTTAAAGAAAAAATAATTTTATACATGCTAAACATAAAAGCTTTAAGATCTGAAAATGAACATTTAAATAAAAAGAGTATTTTTGGTGGCTAGATCTAAAATAATGCTTATCCATAAAAACTTTAAAAAATATCTGAATTTATTTCAGATGGACAATAACAAATACATAAAAGTACAAATAATGAAGAGAAATTGGAAGAAAAACTTTATAGTTCTATCTGAAACGCTTTGAGACAATTTGCTTTTGTCTGCGCTAGTGATAAATGATCATTCATTTCGTAAAATTTTGTTTAGTTTTGCTTCATCACAACAATTAAAATGGACATAAGTTTCTTCCATTCTGCTTTTATGTCCACTACAACTTTATAGCCTTCTTCTAAAACACTGAACCTAAAAGGAAATAATAAGTTAATATTATGTCCAAGAAACCATTTGTAAAGTTTATAGCCCTTTTATTCAGTTCACGGCAAGAAAAAAGATAATACTCGTATTTGTAACTGTAATCGTCTTTTTTCACTGCAAGGGAAGGAGATAAATAAGATTAATCATTCAATGGGTTGTAAATTTTTCGTACGTTTAAAAATTGCATAAGTTTTATTATTGCAAATTCATTCTATTAAATTTAAAGCACTATTTTGAACTCTTTAGTTTTATTTGGTGTAGAGGTTTATTTATATGTTTTCCATTTATGTGCTTGTAATAACACTGATTAAAAGTTTCTGAAGCTTTTATAACTCTTAGAATTGCATCTAAACATTGTTTAGCTTTAGGATTATCAAACTACCTCTATGCACATAACTAAGGATAAGATTAGTTATTCAAAGATGTATGTATGTGTAAGCATATTTAAAAAAATATCATTTCTGCTTAATTTTAAATGAATGACTGCCTTTTATTATATCTATTTGATAAATTCCCAATTTAAGGTGGCAGTTTCAAAGATCTCTTTTAACTTAAAAACTTTACTGAGTAACATTAGATACATTTAAAAAGCACATATTAATAAAAATTTCTTTTACTTTTATCATGATGTTAATAAAGAATTTCAATTGAATTCAAATTCGTGAAAGAAAATTCTTTTATTTTCTATAATTCGATTTGATTTCTTCTATTTTCAGATTAATCCCCTGCAGCTATAAAGTTTCTATAAACTCTTAGTTACTTACTAATAATGCTGAAAGACTGCATCAACATTATCTGTAATAATTTTATTCCTTTCGATTGGTTATACTACAGAAAAGGTTTTTAGACTAGTGAATGATTTAAATTAATAAGATTTTGAAATAAATGTATGGAAGAAAGAGGAGAGACAATGTTGAAAGAGAAAGTTAATAAAGGAGATAGACAGATTAAGTGTAGAAATGTTTCTCATAGCATTATGAACTTAGATATTTATATTAAGATTAATATTTGTCTCTGATTTTGGAAACTGTGGTAATGCACTAATATCCTTGTCTGTGAAACATAAGAAAAACACTTTCTGTGAGAAGACATAACATTTTAAGCCGTATCCAAGAAGTTCCAAGAAAAAAAATATTTGAGGTATGCTGACCTATATCTTGCCTAAGCAATACTTTAAAAGAAACCTAGCTCATTCGGAGGAGAAAATTGCATATTCTGTTTTGGGTTCTTTTTAAATAGCGCAATTAGAAACACAAAAGTGATATTCGATTCGCCGATGTCGAGTTAATTGCATTGGCTTTTTTTTTCTAGTTCCATTCTCACTTTTTTCTCAATCAGTATTTCTTATCGGTTCTGCGTGGTGTACCATTGCATTCCACCATTAAATTGGTCCACGAGCAGTCGTGTTGTAATTCTCTAGTCCAACTTTTGTGTTTTTGGAGTGAATATTAAAAATACTTCGCAATGGAAAACATTTCGAAGCTATCAACTTTTTGAATGAAATTTTCGCCTACGAGTTAATAGGTATTTTCTTTCAAACATTTTTACTTCTATGAAACGACCGTAAAATGTTAATGAATACTTTAATATTAAATAAGAATATACATTTTTAATAGAAATGAAAATTAAAACAATCTCTTTTCTCTGTACAAATTATATTGATCATTATTTTTATTTATAACTTTGTATTGAAATAAGTAAATCCTTGCTATATAATTAAACAAAAATTAATGTTTGAACATAATAATACATGTTTTTTTCTTTCATGGAAATTTCAAAGTTCCATTATTATACTTGCTTCGACATTTTGTCTTCACTTTGAAATTACCCATACCTATCTTATGAGGAAATAAACAGATTCCAATATTTATTTATTTTGGTGAAATTTTTTACGATCTCATTATGCTGCGTTCAAGTGATTTCATTTGCATTATTATATAATAGTTGCTTTATTTCATTCTCTTATAAAACAATTGATGTCTTAAAGAAAATTGGATCTGGTGATCATTTTTAAAACCGAAATTTTTTTTTATTGATGGATTTTCTTTTGAACACACATACTCTTCTTCACTGGCGGGACAGCCACTGTTGTCCACATAATTCCATTCCATGCAGTTCTCTTCCACATTTATTTAGTTGGAAAATTATTGACTATTTCTAGATGAATAGTTGCTTAGTTACAAAATCGTACAGATAACTTAAATCATTCACTTAGCCCTTGTTTTTATATATCTTATTCAGTGGACTTGACAAAAAATTGCCTTGTATGAGTCTGGTTACTTAAGAACTCTGGAATATTTGAATAATTATTCGAAATACATAAAGAACTCATAATCTTTCCAAATAAATAGACAGAAGAATTGCTTAGTTAAATAAATTGCTGTTGTTCGTTCTTACAGCCATATGTCATGAAATGCAACGATGGTTAGTTATTTCTTATGTAAATTGATACTTAACATATTTCTTTCAATAGAAGTAATTGTCCTTCTAACTTTAGATGCATATGTAGTGATTAAGAGATTTCAGTTTCGTTCCGTGATTTAAAAGAGCTTAAAAACAAACAAGAAAAAATTACGAACGAACTGAGAAAGAAAATCAAATTCAGAAAAAAATTAGCTTAACAGATTCAATGATGGTTGGCATTGATACCTTAATAATAATTTGATCACCTTATTTAAATAAATTTTATCATGTTTTTATATTTATGTCGACTTTTTACAGCTATGATGAGAATTGCCGAGGTTGTTATATCATTTTTGATGATGATACAAAAATATTCCTAAGTACTTTGATATATAATGAAAGAATGAATGTAATATTTTAAAGCTGGAATGAGTTTTGCGTGATATATACCAAGATTCAAAGTCTTTCAGACATTCTCTAAACAGGTTTGTCACACCTTTTAGCAATCTAAAAGATTTTTGAAAATTATGTTATTGATGAAAATCTTATAGTCTAATATAACAATAGAGAACCGAAAGCTTTCTATCTTCAGTAATATAAATATAACTTTAAATAATTTAATACTAGTTTTTTTATTATACATGTGGTTAAGGTATCAATTTTTTCACCATAGGTAATTCATAATTTTAAAATTTCCTGATACTTAAACTAACATTTGAATTCCATTTTTGCAGGGAATAAATTTTAAGATTAACGATGACATCAAATTTTGCAAATTAAGGTCTGGTACATTATTTACAACAAATAAAAATAAAATTTTAAAACATACAAGGTTTTAAAAATTTAATTCAATCTTTATTTCATTTCGCATACAATATTGCTTTTAAAATAACTATAGGTTTCGTTTTTCTTCCTTTCTACCTGCTGATTTGTTCTTTACACAAAAATATCTATTAGCAATAAGTTCTGATTCTTTGAGCATTAATTTTACAAAAATCTAATCAGTACATTATCATGATATATTTTATTACGCTCAGATAAAATAATTTTCCATATTAACATCATTAAGTTCTTTTGTAACTGAACATGTCCTACAGTATGTTGAATAGCGATTTAAATGCGTTTTATTAATACATCACTTATTAGTATTTAATATGGTATTGATATATCGTGTATTGGATAAAATTATAGTAAATAAAATAACAACACTATTTTTGAGCTCATGTGATAACGTTACGTTAAAATGCATTTTAACGATAAGACAAAAATAATTTTTATATGTATCAGAATAAGAATAGTTCCAAGTCATATTGCATAGGAAAATAGGTTGATGGTAAGGCGTTAGATATATATATGTGCACCCATAACCATTAATTACTCCTGCCCTTGGGTAACACAAAATAAAGTGGGTTTTGGAACCCATACGTGGCTATGTATTGTGATCTATGGCTATGAGCCAAAAGGCCGTTAGATACGCTCAAAATTGTTCCAGTCTTCGGAGATGACCACATTAGATACATTCATCTTTGAATATGGATCTAATTCAAAGTCCTTGTGACCTAATATCTCGAGCTATTAAAGAGGCGGGAACGCTGACTGTGAAAAATAAAATGGGTCAACTTATGATTTATATGCAAAAATCTTTTCCTTTTTATACACTTCGTTGCCAGGAATAAACTATACAAATATTTCATTATTAATAGAAATAGAAGTGAGATAAATTAATTGTCCTTCAGAAATAAATGCAGACATTTTTAAAATTATATAAAGGATTGATAAAAAAAAAGTCGTTAATTTTATTAATAATTATTTACGCAATTATGAGTAAAAGAACTGTGAGAGAAATAAGTTAAAGGTTTTGTTAATTACACAGTTGTATATTCAACAACGTTTTTGCTATTAGTATTTCCTACATAGACAAGTACATATTGAATAAAAATATTATTTGACCATTTCATAGTCTAAAATAAAAAAGTCAATTTTTAATTATGATAAAATATTTTTTATTCATTTATGAACAAAACGCTATAAAAAAGAGTTCTGTTTCCTCTTTTAGCATAATTTAATTTATTACAGTGAATTCAATATTTTTTTATAGCTGTTTGTAATTAGTTACTGCTTTTCTTTTCAAATATAACTGTACAAATATGATTTTTTATAATATTCATCAAGATTTACAGAAAATTAAACTTTAGAAAACAATATTCAAATTTCAATAAATATTTTAAAACAATATTCAAATTTCAAAAGATGGAAAGCCTATGAATTTAAATAAACACACTCAAAATGCAAAAAAAGCTGTTTTAATTTGATTAAATATACTTATAATGAACATGAGGAATTTCACGGTTTTATATCATTAAAAACTTGATTCATAATTAATGAATAATTTAAATTTTAAGAAAATGTATAAATCGCGTTGCGCATAAATTTTATAAATGTAGCAAAATTATGTCGTCTGCATTTTGTACACAATGCTTCTAATGTAATTTTTCCTTATTTTATCTACTTTTAGCTGTGCTTATTTAGTTTATTTTAATTAGGTGCGTGAGATTACTTTTAAAGCTTCACTACAATTAAAAACTACTTCAGTTCTGTAGCACGAAATAAAGTAGCTTGAAGAAATTTTATGTGATTAAGTATTGTACTGTATGGTTACCAACCAAATAGCAATTATATTCAAAAAGAAGGATTCAGGATTTTGAGGACTACAATTATCAATGATCTAAGATATGATTACAAAGACTTCAAAACTTTCATATGCATAGAATAAAGATCTGTATAAATTAAAGGAAATTATATACTGAAGTATGGAAACTTTTGACATGTATATATATATATGTGTGTGTGTGTGTGTGTATATATATATATATATGTATATATATGTGTGTGTATATATATATATATATATATATATATATGATAATATATAGCGTAAATAAATTTATTATTATTATTTTAAAAACAATAACCATTTAAATTATTGTCAATCTCGAAACAAAAAATAGACATAATTTAATCTAGGGGAAGACGGGGGTCAAACTCTTTAACCACCCTACCTTTTTTCCCTTTCTCTTCTGCAGGTGCTCGTACCTGTCAGCTTGCATATGAAGTGAGACCTATCGTCCATGCCAAGAAACAAGCTGTAGATTCCAGTTTATGAACAATGTTGTCTCAAGTGTTTTTGATAATTTAAATTTGTTTTGATTGTCTGGATGCACATTGCATCAGCTTCGTAACTCCTACTTTGCTTTATAATCAGTAAGTGACACATTGTTTGATGAGGCTACTCTGCTAAGTTCGTGATATCTGTATGTCGCTCTTGTTTCAGTTGACGGTTTATTTAGTGTGAATACTACTGTGGGGTGACAAATCCTGAGGTACCAATCATTTACTATTCTTTAAAATGGGTACTTCTAAGCCTAGTAACAGTAAATATTCATTTGAATTGTCCTCAAAAGAGAAAAAAAGGAACCGAATATTTGACATAGGTCTACAGAGACATTTTGACTTCATCCCCTTATAAATCCAGATTATAAAAGGCTTATTAAATTCAAAACACTGTAGCTAAAGAGAGAACATTCCATCAGAAGAAAATAGAACCTAAAGAAATGGAAAAGTCAAAATATTGGAAACAAGTAAGAGATAAAAGGGAAGGAAGTTTACCGAGGTCTGAGGAGGAGACAGAAAACGTGCTGGCTTTGACCTACGATGAGGATGGCGGTAGCAGATCGTGCATTGCAACCAACTTAAGTCTCAGATGTTAATTTTCAATCGATAGTTGATTTGTACCATTTGAAAAGATTGCATTTATGGTGTGTGCTGCGAAATTCAGCTTGATGGAAATTATGAATTTGTTTGCAAACTATGCAAGGGCTTAAATCCCCAAATTTGAGTGTATCAACATGTTATCTGTATAAATTCTAAATTGTATTTGTATAAATATGAAAATTGACAAAAAAAAATTTAAATAGATTAAAAATAAATTTTTTTTGAGTATATTTTGAGTTTTCTTTTTAGATATATATATTTATGGTTTTACCAGTCCCTTCCTAAAAAGTTGCACTTTTGTGGTTTTCTCCCTAATTAGTGTTCAGAGAATGGTAAATTTTATTATACTTCTAAAATACTTTAATAGCCTTCATGTGTATGATTATTGCTTTGTTTTTATTCGCTATATTTTAACGGTAGAATTTAATTATTCATCAGCTGAGTTATAATATCCGGTCTACCCTTGTTTCTCCTAAAACAATTTGTATTAGGTTTACTTTGTTAGCGAAAAAAAATCAGAAAAAGTAACACTGGAGTTTTACTTTGTAATTATACCACAAATGAATCAAAACTCTTAAAAATAATTTTCTAATTATAGACAAAGATTGAAATCTAATAAATAGAATTTTTCATTTCAAGAAATTTTTGAGGTATTATATCAAATAGTATTCACTTTATTTACATCAAAAATAACTAAAAATATTGATATATAATGCGATCGAATGAAATGTAATAATTCACTAAATCTAAATTTATATTAACAACATACAAATAAATAATTTAATCAAAACAAATACATAAATAAGAAATGTAAATTTTAAGGGTAATATGATAAATGTTTCTATTTTAGTAAAAAAAGGTTTGAATTAAATTCAATTTAATTAATTCCATTTGTCCAACGTGTATGCAAGTCGTTGTATTGTAAAATTACTAATCGCTTCCCTTTTGAAAAAAAATTAAAACATTTCTTCTCATAAGCTCTGCTCACAAGAGCATTTTGATCTCTAAGACATTATAAATAATAAAACTACGGAAATACAACATAAGACACAAATATAAATGACCCGTAAAATGTAAATAAAAAATAAAATTTCAAAATATTCTCTTCACAACATCAACTAAAATACTAAACATTTTAGGTGGATTATGCAAATTTTGAGTACACAGTTTTTTTCGTAAGTCATATGTACTCTGATCTAATGTCAGCAACATATAAAGGATATTGCAACAATAGACTAAAACTCATTACCAGCATACAAATTCAAACTTACAGTATGAAACCAAAGCATGTTGCCAGATTAGCGAAGAAAGAACGAGTCGATGGAAAACCTCTGTAGGAAATATCAAATGTCCTGTCTTAATTTAAATCTACTGTGCAATATATAGCCAAGAATGACTATGATAAAAAAGAAAATAAACAAAAAGGCTGTCCGCGAAAGTTTCGGCTTGTATAAAACGAGCGGTGAGTCAAATATTTAATCTTCCATACTCACTAGTGCTCGTAATTGATAATTTCAACTTCAATTATTCGCTTTGTTCTATTCGATACGAAGTGTAGAACTCAAGATTTCAATGTAAATAGGTAGAAAATATTTGAAGAGCAAGTTTCGTAAGGAATTGAATAAGAAATAAATGGAATGATGTGATATTTATTAATGAAAAACTATTTTTAAGGGTATTCTGGACAATGAGATGTCCTACGAGGAGGAAAGAGATAAAACAAATGCTCATGGTTCCAAAAAATAACCAAATTTTGGTGATGTTATTCTTGTCTCGACAGGAATGACATATAATGGAAATGTATTAGTAGTACATAGTTTTATAGGTTCTATTACAGTTAAGATGTTTAGAAATTTTGTATTGAATAAAGCTTGCATTAGATGAGGACTTTTACGAAGACTGGTTGACTTATTCTTCAGCAAAATAATTGCTCTGACTAGGCTGTCAATTGTGTTCATACTATTTTTGATAATGAGCTTGTGTTTGTTTTAACTTGGCTCTCTCGTAATCCTGCTCCCAATGTGGTTTCAAACTTGTGGAAGATTATGTCTGACATCGTTTATGAAAACGAAAATTTTGATCAGGTTGAACAAATCTGGCAAAAGGCTCAATAAGCTGTAAAAAAATGAAAGCTAATGACAAAGACAAAAATCAAAATTAGCTTACAGAATTAACTTAAGGCATCTACAAGTGATATAAATGAAGAAGGAAGAATCGAATATTAAATATAATTGAATAGTTTCATTTTGCAACTGTATATGGATTAAAAATTATTGCACACGAAAATATTTTGTATTTTCTTTTTTATGATGAATTTCAAAATCTTATCATGCATTTTTTTGTTTTTAACAGATTTAAAATTTTGTTTGTAGGCTCGACTCATGGACAATATTGTTAAAAAATACAAATAATACACTGTTAATATAATTTTAAATAGAAACTTTAGGTGTACAAAAAATTTCTGTGATCAGTGAAGTATTATTAATTTATTCTTAGTTACTAAAATCTTTTTTTAAATATTATTATTTAAACATATATTATATATTCAATCATATTATTATTTTATTCACTAATACAATTTTACGTAGATACTAGTAAAATCTTATATTTCATTTAATTTCCTTGGTATTTTTTTTCAAAAAAAGTTTAATATTTACTTAATATAAACTGTCTAAAGAAAAAAAAATCTGTTCAACCAACGCGATCAAAAGAAACAAAAAAAAAAAAAATCAATTCTAGATTAAAAGTGAAAATATTTCATCAAAAGATGTCACAAGTATAAAAAGGACAATCTTAATTGTAAGAATATGATTAATGTTACTTATTAGCACGAAATGTTTTTAAAGTGTTTAAGCAATATTTTTTAATCTAATTTTTGAGATAACATATTTTTTTCACAAATGTTAATCACAACATACTTAATGAGGATTGAAAGACAAGTACACAGGAAAAATTTATATTGATTAATTCATTAGTCAGCTAATTGATATTTAATCAGTTAATTATACAAATTTTTAAAAAGGTATGTTCTAATTCTAATTTTCTTTTCATAATTCTGTAGAGCCGAAAATTTTAACTAAATTATCGTTATAGATTCGGGTTTTAATTAAGTTTCCGCATTCACAAACTGATAATGAAAAATACTGCATTAGAGGAGATTAAATACTTGATGTTTTTGGATTTTTAATAAAAATATTTCTGAAAATCTATTTTTAACTCCTTATAATAACTAAGTTATTACTGTATAATAATAGTTATTGAGAATATACATATTTCCCATAAATACTGAATTATTTTCAGAAACTATTACTGAAGTTAATTAGTACACTGAACTTATAAAACATTGATAATCGAAAATAAAACTTAAAATTTGAATTTGGTACGATTTTTCAGATAACATAAAGCATATTCATTAAAAAAATATTTTTTTAAAAAAATATAATTTTGATGGGTCAATAATTCAAGAATTAAAATGTTTTGTATTCACTCTATTGCTAACAAAATATATGTATCCAGAAGAAATCGAGGTACACTTACAAAAATTAGTATATTTGTGGTGAAAGTAAATATAAATAAATTTTAGACACCGACAAGACACGGGGAAACGAGTTTCGCACATATGTGATAAGCAGTGTTGGCACCTTTAAAAACCGTTCCTGACTACCACTAAATTTACTGCCCATTCACTTAGCATACGGCAGAATATATTGCAAAAGGTCCTATATATTACTTAATTGTTTCAATTCCACGCCTTGTTACGTTTTGTATAGCTACAAGTTGTGCCATTACTCTTATTTATGTGTTCTCGCATTGCGTACAATCACTACTTAAAATAATTATCTTTTGCTCTGAATTTGTTATAGTTTCACTTTATCCTCATACACCACATACATATAGAGTTCCATGATCATGTCACTACTTCCAGGTGCATATAAGTTTATGCGACGGAGTGTTTGAAATACTCTATTTTTCAAGAAATCCAAGGTCATTTTTAAACAGGAACTTTTTTTGAGAAATTTATATCCATACTATTAATAAACATTTCAATTAGTTTTATATTTTTATTATGTTTTTAAATAACAATAAAATGCCTGTGAATTTTCTAGTTATATTGTTATTGTGATGCATTCGAATGTTTGGTAATTTATTCATAATATTATATAAGGAGACAATACCAATATACATGGTTACTTAAAATCTAAATAAAAGAAATATTTTCTTACAAAAATTATTACTTACATATTTATTACATATAATAAGAATTTTAAAATTTATGAAACATATAAATACTGCATATTTCAGCGAACATTGTTTATTCTTATTTGAAAACAAAAATATGTTTGGATATTTCCCATTAGACATTTCTCAAAGAATAAGATTCTAATCTAAATGAGAATTTTAAGAAAAAGCATTTTATAAATCAGTTTTTTCTTTCTCTGTGTGAAGAAAAATAAATATAATAATATTTACTTATAAATTGAAAAGTAAACAGGCAATAAACTGAAACTGTAGTAGGAAACATTAGAAAAGAATTATAATAGTACTAATTATTCAGGCAATATAACACATCAATCAATAACTCCCGAGACTAACCCAGAGATGGCGCTCGTAGTAAACCAGTAACCAGGTCTTTCTAAAGTACTAACCTTTGCTTGAAACGTGTCAAAATTTTAAGTCGATCGGACCAGAAACAGCTGAGTTATCGAGGTTGGAGTAAAGTCGTTTTGTAGTTTGTTTAAAAAATGGAAAAAACCGAGTTTCGTGTTCTGATAAAACATTGTTTTTTAATGGGTAAAAACACCGTGCAAGCAAAACAATGGATTGAAAAATGTTACCCGGACTCTTGTCCATCAAAAGCAACGATTTGTCGGTGGTTTGCCGAGTTTAAACGTGGTCGTACCGACACAAATGACGCGGAACGCTCGAATAGACCTGTGGAAGCCGTTACACCGGAAAATGCGAGTGAAGTGACAAAAATTATAATGAAAGATCGTAAAGTGAAGCTCCGTGAGATTGCTGAGATGACACAGATATCATATGGAAGTGTATTTACTATCCTTCATGAAAAATTGAGCATGAAAAAGGTTTTTTCCAAGTGGGTGCCGCGATTGCTTTCGATGGAACAAAAACAGCAACGAGTCGATGATTCAGAAAGCTGTTTATCGCTATTTACTCGCAACAAAAAAGATTTCTTGCGAAAAAAAAAAAAAAAAAAAAATTTGGAAAAGCGTTGGAACGATTGTATCACCCTAAAAGGTGATTAACAAAAGGCGTTATGTTGATGAATAAAAAAAATTTTGCAAAAAAAATGTTGTTTTCAATGTTAGTCTCGGTACGTATTGATCCATGTGTTATATTGATTAGTGCAGTTTTCTTCTATACGCAATTCTAGAACTGAAGTTTACATTATTGAAATCATAAAACTTATTTGAGAAAAAAATGATGGTTACTAGTTAAAAGTCCAATGAATCATTAAAATCAGCTTTTATATATATAATTAGTTTAATTAACTTCAGCTAGAATATGATGAAAAAGGTTTTTGACAAATAATGTATCTACCTTCAGCCTCGTAAAATTGTTTCTGACTCTAGGTTTTCTGATATACGAGTCAAAAAATAAATCGTCTGAGGCAGTGTGACATATTGAAACATTTGTCACTTTTATTATTTAAGAATTATTGAAAATAGAGCAAACTAAAGGCTTATGTATTATTTATACACATTCTTTTTTTTTGTGCTTAAGAAAAATAAAATTATACTATGCTATGAAAAGAAGAAATAAACTTACATGAAATAGAGACACTCAAAATATTTTCTTATTGTATCTGAATCATTGTTTTAAATCAAATATACCTTTTGAAAAAGATTTTTTTTAGTTTAGTTTTCATTAACTAAAAGCAACACGAGGGCTATTGGTGACGGATCTCGTAATTTTGAACTTCGGTCAAGTGACGAGGACGATACCTGAGCTGGCATCCCCTCTCCTAACTTCCATACCCCGCCAACGGGAAGAATTTGGTCCCCGACAGATTTACTGTGCATCAGCCCCGGTTACACGGCGGGTCTTTGGCTGCCAAGGCTCGAACCCGCGACTGAAAGAAAACCGCTGGTCATGAATCTGAAACCATGATCACAAGGCTACCGTGGCCACCCTTTTAAAAAAGAATTGATGTTCTTAAGTGCCTCACTCCTTCTCAAAATTTTCATGTTGTAGGAGCAAGGAAGATGAGGTTGAGAAAGAAGAGCCGATGTGAGTTAAAATGGCCCATTTCTTTTAACGAGCGAGCCAAAATACTTTTCATCCCTTTTTTTCCGGTTATTTTACTGTATCATTAATTAATATGCTTTTTGAAAGTAAAGGTTTTATGTTGTAGTTAAATATTTTTCTTCTTTTTTCTTATTCAATTCTTTTGGCTGCTTACTAAAATTTAGAGAATTTATGATTTTTTTCTGTGGTCCTGTCCTTTCAAAAATTCTGTGATTCCAAGATGTAGATTTAAGAAACTGTTTTGGAGTTGTAAACATTTCTCTATGAAAAGAATTATTGTTCTATACAAATTCAAATGGATATAAATATTGTTTAAACTAAGACGTTATTCATGATTCAGATTCGTAGGAAGTAGTGAATAAATGAAATCCTGCAACCATATGTTAAGAATTCTATTTTTCTGACTTAATACTTCTTCAGAACTGCATATTTTACACGTGAATTTACGATTTAAATTTATTACAAATCGATTAATTAACACACGTTTTTAATTTAATGAAGACAAAAATAGTTTTTAAAAATGTCACCAAACATATTAAGTGGAGCAAGTGTAACTAAGAATACATATATCACTGAAGGATAGTCACGGCAGTTTTCTTAGTTGAGATTCGGATATAACTTTTTCGGTAGTAATTGTATCAGAGTAAATAGAATAATAGTTGTTTTTTCTGAACGAAAATTGCAATTTTAATTTTTACCGTGATGAAAATGAACCTTTGAATCTATTTCCTTTGATTGTGGAATGCAATCAGATAATCGAAGGATCGTATTTCTGAAACTTTTTACAGTGCAGAACTATGACAAGTTTTTTGGAAAAACTACTCTCGAATATTTTTGGATTAATTATACATCTTTTGAAATACTCACTTTACAGTTAATGAATTTGTATGTAAGCAACAAAAAGAGAGAAAGAAAGATGTAAAGAATGAAGTAATTATAACTAATTATTCAAATAATTTTTAATTATAGGATTGAAACATGCATATTTGATTTTATATCGTTCATATCACTAAGTATCATCGCTCAATGCAAATGAAAATTGAGACAAAATTACCGAATGATTGAAATAATACGAATGCAGCATCTTGATATGGAAAACAAATCTTGTTCCGACAACAGATACATTAGCGAACATAAGATTAAAAAACAATTTCAAGGTAGAAATAATAGAAATAGTGAGACATTAAACAAAATAAAACTAATAATGTAAAAATATTGCATTATGATGAACATTAAGCTAAAAATTTCAGTAGAGGAAGGCTTTTATGATCAAAAAATTTTGCTCATGCTTATTGAGAAAAATTCGCCATGGAAATTGTATTAAGTAAAGGAACAGAGTTAAGATTGAAAAGCCGCGTATTATTTTGAGATTATTATTTAAGCATGAATTAAAAATAAATTCTGGAAAAAATATTACACCTCGTTTTTTAAAAAAAATTATGCAAAATTAAAAAGTGATACATTTTTATTTACAACGAAAAACCTATAAAACTTAATTTTCAAAAAAAGCTATGACAGTTACATAATTTCATGATGCATAGTGTGATGCATAAATAAAATTAAACACAGATTAAAAGCGGTAGTACAGGTAGTTGAAATGTATGTAGAAGAAATGAATAATTGATTCCAAAAAAACCCCAATTCTTTTCTCCTTCGAGCTTCTGTTCAAAAGGGGTTTGAACACAGTATGTATCCACATTGAGTAGATTCATATATACTCAGTGTATTCATAGCAAAAATATCTGCAAAGAAAATAATATCATTTAGAATATATAGAGGTCGAAATTTGGCTTTTAATACTTCCTTTTCGCTGCATGCTTTTTATACAACAAAATTGAATTATTGAAAATATGAATTGATGAATGAGTTTGTTAAAGTGACAAACACCTGAATTGCTTGAAATATTGCTTTTGTTTTGATGTTAAGAAATAGAAGGTGCTTTGCTGACTGCGCGGATACATTATATACGAGAATTTGATATTAGAACATTCTCAAATTGAATTTTAAAGTTTTAAACGAACATGTCAATCCCTAGAGGAAAAAAAATCTGAACAATGTGGATTTTTTATGTGGGAACAATTTCACAATGTGGATTTTTTAAGACTTTCCTCATTGACTTCATTATATATTACGCTAATATTTTGACCATAGTGAATATGAAGTCATTTTTTATATAGTGAGCATAATATTTTTCTTTTAATCTTTCACAAATTTTGAGTAATACACAAATACGGTAAATTTTATGGAAAATTTGAATTATAAAATTTGAATTATTTTAAGTTTCATTAAATTTAGTTTTTGAAATTATAATTATGTCCAGTGTATAGAATACTATATTTAAAAGTATTCTTATAGATCTTAAAAGTTGTATATATACTGTATATTTTACGCAAAAAGTAAAACATGAGATACAAATGCAAATTCTGTTATTGATAACAATTTGCTTACACATAATTATACATATTTATAAACAAAATTTTCTTTGTACAAACGGATTTATTAATATAAAGATAGTTTAAAGTTAATACATAATTTCCATTACTTTTAATTTAAAAAGTGAAGATTATTTAAACTTAGTACAAAATCAGCACATCAGCCTTTGTTCTTACTTTTCCTTGTTACTTTTACAAAGATAATAAAATATAAATTAATATTTATTTTGAAAGTAAGGGTCAGTATTTCCTTAGAAGCTTTGAAACACTTTGATACCTCAACGATTTGGTTTCGATGCAGATTAAGAGATGGATTAATTAGTATTGTAAGAATAGTAAATCTTAGTAATATTAAATGCAAAGGCATAGTAGCATTATAATATAATCTTTTTCCATTTAAATGTTCATTTACTATATTTTTTCTTCATTTATTTATATATTACTAACTAATCGCTATTCCAAAATTTTTATATTTAATGTTCAATTTTTTGTCTTATCTTTTCATAAAAGATACAACATTCCTTAAAATGTCATTTTTTGATAATCTCTAATGCAACATTAGTTTAATAAATTAAAAATGAACAAGTCTCTTCTTTAATAGAAGAAATTGTTACTACCGTTACGGTACATTACAATATTTATTAGATATTGTATCAATTTAAACGAATTTTGAGGAAAGGTTAAATTCTTGGTTTCTAAATGGTTCCTTGAAATGTTTTTACTACTATATCTCCTTCCTACTCTCAATTTCTCATATTATCTTCAAAAGACAAGTCGTGACCTCGAGGTACCATTGTGGCTTTTTCTTTCTCTGAGGGGTTTACTGTATTTGGTAAACAGGGTAGCCCACGAGATACCCTAGTGATTCCTTTCTATTTTTGACCCTTCTTGACAACCATTTTTTTGCATTTTTTTCCTCACGACTATATCACAGATAAACATTATTTGGCACATTATGGCTTTTGAGTTTAAATCTCAACTCTTCTACAGTCGCCACTATGATAAATGTACAATATTTCTTTTATAGTTTCTTTTATATTTCTTTTAAAATTTCTTTCAGAACTGTGATTAAAAGTATATCAAATATTGGTAAGAATGCTTGAAAAAATTCAGATTGTCTTATCGTAAATTATAGATTTACTACGGCTTAAGATGTAAGCACATAGTTGATAATTGTCAGTTTTCTCTCAAAGCAAATAATTTTTTAAGGAATACTACTTTAGCAAATGCATGTTTCTCCAAAATTAAATCATTTCTGAGAAAAGAGATTCAGCTAAAATAATGTATTCCGACACAAAATTAATTTAAAGAAGATAGAGGTGCCGAACTGCACAAATCAAGGAAAATACAAAAAGGCCGTCACAAACTTATTCGTTCTCCTGCCGATGTTTCAGGGGGAAACATCAATAAGTCTTCAGCGGAACATATTGGTGAAAAGAGATAATTAACTCTCTGACAGGTTTTCGATATTACTTAAGAAACTTCCTTATCTTTGACAATATCTGATGTAGAGAATCATACATCGGGTTAGTGTGCTCAGGATCCAAAACATTTTGGCTGATAAAATGTTTTAAAGTAATCTATTTATCCTTTATTTTAATTTTTTCTTTAAATCCTTATGTTATATTACAGAAATTTTAAATGTGTCTCAATGTTATAACATATTTAATTCGGTTAAAAAATAGTATGAATATCACTAAGTTTTGCAAAGCTTTGTTATAGGAATATAGTTTTTTTTGCTGTTCATTTTATATATATATATATATATATATATATATATATATGTGTGTGTGTGTGTGTGTGTGTGTATGGGGTGTAGGGAGTGCACATATATAATTAAAATAATTTTTCATTAACATAACAAAATAACTGAGATAATTAAAAATATTGCAGGAGCAAAAAATAAACTCAAAATCATTTTTTTGTTAAAAATTCTATTGAAAACTGACATTCAAAATTTTTAGA
>BMAW01109352.1:75350-127432 GCA_019974015.1 Nephila pilipes | reverse complement strand
TTTTTTGTTAAAAATTCTATTGAAAACTGACATTCAAAATTTTTAGATAATAGAATGTAAAAGAAAAATCGATTTTTTTAATTGCAAAAATACTAACTGTCTGGTAAATAGCTCCTTGCTAAATTTTTAATGCAATCAGACTTTTCTAAGACTTTGCGGACACCAATACCTTAGGAGTATTCCCTAGCTGAAAGTGAGTGGATAGAACTACTACATGAAACATAACAATAAGTTCCAGAGACTCATGACAGTAAAGAGACTTTTTTTGTTCGTTGACGCTCTAATTGATGAATACTTAGAATATTTAATAATTATTATAAAATTAATCGCATTTCATCTGGTATTTTCAGTTTCAATAACTGTTGGAACACAGTGTAGAAAACTGGTCTTTTATCTCTTGAGGAAGTAAAGAATCAAGAAATGGTATTGGTTAATTATGCTCAATTGTCTTTGCTAGAGAAAAACAAAATTTCAAGTAATATTTATAATTTAATTCTATATTTGTAGATCATATATATATATATATATATATATATATATATATAGAAAGTGAGGTAGAAGATTAGAAAATGTTTCAGGGCCATATTATTAAAAGTCTCCTAAGATATTATTTAAATTTATTAAAAATATTTTAAATTAAGTGAAATTTATTTTGATAGTTTGCATTGGAGCTAATTACTTGGGGATCTTAAGGTTTGTTAAGTTTAGTACAGTTACAATTTTGGCCTTGATGTGATAGTAACTTTGCACGTCTAATTGTTCATCTATGTGTTATATATTTTGAATAAAAACTCATTCTTTCCTGGGTAATTTAAAAAGTGAGCAAATTCATATCTTACCCCCCTTTATTATTACAAATCTTGACTTACGTGGAATTTCTTATTAAAATATAAAAATTAACAAAAGGCCACGCATTAAACGAAATTTAAATTTGTATTTTTTATTCAATACAATTTATCTGATCTAGCCAATAATTTTGCTGAGACGAATTCTAACTTTTAAAAAAAATTATAAATTAATAAATTTTCTTAATGCGTGTTTGGCTAATTATTTTATCTCCACTGTTATGGATTAGAACCTCATCTCTCCTTAATCGCATCACTTCAATGGATTTTGGGAGGCGCAGAAAAATCGTTTAAGTAACACCTTAATGCTAATTTTAATTTAACTTATGAGGTGATGGAAATGATAATATATTACTTAAACAAACGAAGCGATTTTGAACAATCGTTCCTGTTATCCGCTATAATTGGTAATTCTGATGTTTGGACACCAGGCCATTTCTTATTACGGAGGATAATATTGTCCTTAACCGATCCACACTTTTGATTGATTTAAATTGAAATCATCTGAATCATATTGGGAAAAATAAAATATGGATGATTTAGGTATATTTCAAGGTAGATGAAAATGGATGGTTAAGAGAAATACTCTGATAGGGGTAAAATAGCTTAAGTTAAGGAAAACCTTTTGCCTCTTAACACTTAGATTTCGGGTAGAGTTACAACTGTATCGAGGGTCAGATTAAGAGTTTATGTAGAGTAATTACGCATTAAAATATGGAAATTGGAAACAACTATAACCAAAATAGCTGTGCTGCATATTAAATCTTAATAAATTTGTGTATTTCAAATAATATATAATCTACGTATAATGAAGCCGTGTTATTTGATTTCATATTTCATTATTATTCATCGTTATATCATTTCTGTAATTTACTTTTTGAATATTTGCATTCTTTATATTTATTAATGCTAAGTTCTTGCATGTAAATATGGCAAAGCTGTGAAAGATATTAGCGCATGAGCACCAGCGTTCCGTCATGAGCACGCCTATGCAGCAGTTAGTAGACATTATGTTATAAAGAAGAGCGGATGAAATGAATTGGTTCTAAAATGAAACCCAGGAAAAAATTGAGCTTAGAAATGGTTTATATCTCTTATTCTACAATATAATGGACTATATTGTAACAAATAAGTTTCCTGTTTCATGAATGCAAATCCTCCTTACAATCAAAAAAAGGTATACATAAAACACTTTTCTATTCCAAAGAAACTTGAAAAATATCTGAAAATAGCCTCACAAAAGCATTGCGATGAAGAAATTATTCTAGTAACAATGGAAAATGAAATAGGCTATTTCAGTGGTCCAAAGAGAAAAAAAGTATAAATGTGTTCTATAAAATAATTTATTATTAAACAATGTGTCGAAATTAAGGATAGTAAAACGCAATTAATTTATAATAAAACTTTTCTCATTTTTCCAAACTTTTAAATCATCAACGCTGCGTATATAAACAAGATATTGTATAGGGAGGAAAGTAAAGGGAGTTAAAATATGTATGTAGTTTATTGCCTCTATTAATACAAAAATAGTTGAAATAGGATTATATCAAAATATTTGTTACGATGCTGAATAAACGAGAGCTAAATTGGGAGTAATAGACCCATACAGGTAAAACGTAAATTTTTTCAACAGGGCAGAAAGTTTAACAGTTATGTTTATTTTACCAGCTTGGTTCTAAGAACATAATAAAAAATTGATGGCTTCTTAGAAATTTTATTTCCATGAAGAAAAATTGCAAAAATTAACCTCTTTGAATCTAACTTTTTTTTTACAGTTTTATTGATGATAATTTAAAATTTGAATACATTTCGAATTGGAAATTTTTACACAACCTTTACTTTTGTAAGAGAAAAAAAAAGTTGAAAGCATTTCCCCCCTTCATTGGTAATCAAGTATTATAATGAACAAAACAAAACTCTAAGTAACAACTTTTCAAACTAAACAAAACGACTTACTATATATGAAAGTTACATTAAGAAGACAAACATTCACTCTGATGCGGCATACAATATTATCACAATTTAGTTTTAAAATTGCTTTTATTAACCTTTAAGAACATGGATGGTTTGTAGTGTCTTAAGAAAATACGGGCGGCGTACTCTGTATGCCTCCGGTTAAAGCCCTAGTATTATAACTTTTACAAATATTCTTGTTTAATGCAATGCTCAGTAATAGAATTAAAATAATAAACACCGTTAAAAATAATTTAATTACAATTAATACAATCAAGTGCAATAACAAAAGTAAATTTATATTAATTCGTAATTTATGAAATCAAACTGAAAACAAATAAATAGTTCAAAAATACTCTCCTGAAGAAATCAGTCGTATTTATTGTGCAATTCTGGCAGTTTTTCAGATGCGCTTTGTTATTTATATATGTCCTTTTACCCGAAAAACTGAAATATTTTGTGTAAGTTACAGTAATATAATTATTTTTCTTGCGCCCGCACAAGTTACTTAATGATGTACTTAATGAAGTCATAGTTTTAATGTCTTTGAATTAAAGCTTGATAATATCCTTAGAACTTCTATATGATGATAGAATCACACTTCTACGCTGAAAATGTGGTTTCATAAGCGATAATGCTAACATTTTTAAAACATAGCTATTATACTTTGAAGTTGAATCAGGTAAAGACATCTGAAGTATTCTTATATTGTTTATACATTAAGGCCTCGTTAAATATGATTAATTGGAACCAGAGCCAGTCCCGGATATCTAAATTCCTGGATAACCAGGGAATAGTAAAAAATGAAATAAAATGAAACATATCGAATATAATCTTAATATTGAACTAAGAACAAAAATCTTTTGTAAGACACAAAGTTGTTAGTTTCTTCTGTATGAATTTATACACCCCTTCCGAAGATCAAAGAAAAAAGACATTCGCTTCAGCATATGAATAGGATGTAGTCTCCTCTCTTTCTTGGTATTGATATACAGGGTAATCTCCTGCCGTTAGGAATAGACTATCAAATGCTCTAAATATCTACCTTTGTTATTATCAACTTCCTTACACACGTAATAAGCAATTATTTCTTCATAGGTCACAGGTGATAGGAGTGATTAAGATTTTGTATTGACTTTGCACAAAATATTTGTAAAGTCCACTCTGTCGCCAAAATTTATTTCATACATTCGTAGTTATTAGAAAATTTCAGTAAAGAAAGTATTGTTTTTTCAAAATAGGGCAATTAAGCAAATAAATATTAACATGGAAACTTCCATGCCTCTTCTTAATTTGAAGCAATAAGGAAAAAAAATCTTCATACAGACCGATCTGGATTACCCTTCAAAACTGAGTTGAAAATGTCCTATTTAACTAGATTCTACTGTACATGCAATATTTAATAACGTATCTTCTTCCTCCTTTTTATAAGGATATCTACTTTTTATTAAAAAAATGAATTTTCTTAGACACTATATTTTCAGTGACGTTGAATATAATGTTTTTAAAGGTAAATGTTTATATATATATATTTTACATACAAAAATATTACTGTTCCTCTAATCAGTTATGAAATTATAACAAATCACCTCAATTTATGTTTGTAAAGAGTTAATTTATCTAATCTATACATAAGAAGTATAAAAGCAACAAAATAATTTTTTCAGCCTTAAAATGCTTTCAATTTGAGGAAAAGTGATGAATATTTTAAAAATATTTCGTACAAAATTCATAAAGTCATTTTAAAATCGAATATATTTTACACTGCAGCACAGAATTAATTTCACGTACACCGTACGTGAATCAAATCGTAGCACTTAATTATAAATTGATAGATAGAATTATGGGTAAGCTCAAAGTAATTTAAACATCTTGCCATCCTAGTACCTGCACCTTATGACACAGAAAATCTTTTATCACGCAAAATTAGTGGAGACTTGAGGCCATAACGCATAGAAAAGTAGGTTAGTGGAAAAGGGCTAGATATATGTACATCCATAATCATTAATTATTCCTGCCCTTGAGTAACATAAATATGGTAGCGTTTGGAACGATTATGTGGTTATGCAGTGTGTTCTATGGCTACCAGCCAAATGGCTATTAGACGCATAAAGAATGACTTCTGAGATGATCGCTGGAAACATTTATCAATGATTATGGAGCTGATTCTAAGGACTATCTTGTGTATATACTAAAGCAGAAGTTGAGAACTACATTGAAGCCAAAATACTTATAAATAAATAATAAGGGAGTTGTAAAATTAACATATTCATTTTTTAAATACGTGTAAAAACTGTTTACTTCAAATAATGCATTTATCAGAAGAATATTGCTAGTTTATTAGTATCCATAATTTATAGTTATTATACATACATTTCTAAAGGAAGTAATAAAAACAAATAATGTGAATTCTTTGTATGCTACAGGTAAAGTTTGATTGGGCTTCGTACAATAGAGTGACCAAAATATTGTAAATTACTTTATTATTTTACTTTCTTTCTCATTTCTTAAATATGTGTATGCAATTTAATAGCTCTAGCTTACATTATTCAGCGCTTTAATGAAATTTTTTTAAAACACAGATTGCCTAATCGTTTCATTTATCGTAAGTATTTTAAACTGCTCTTCTTCAGGTTTTTAATTTTTAATGACAATCATATATTTCAAAAGGCAAAACATTTTTGTTATTAGTATGAAAATTCAAAACTCTCTCGAATTGTTTTGTGTGATTTCTTTTTTTGCAAATTTGAGGCATGGAATAAGAACTTAAATTATTTTTAAAAACTCGACAAGATTAGCTGTTTTTAACTATTTTTTGTAGTGTTTGATAGGAAAAAAGTAAAACTGTAAGTAAAAACAATACATTAAAATTCCTCAATAGAACTGTAAGGAACACTTCCTAGAAAATGACGAAAATTTCTTTAAAATATTAAAGTTTTTAGAAGTAGCAGTAATGCTTAAAAATTGAAATTTTTTGAAAGAAATAACTAAAAGTTCAATTTTTTCCCCTCAAAATGATAGAATGTTTCTGAGATGCATATTTTATGTTTGTCTAAATATGCTGAACACATAAACTTATTTTTATAAATATCTAATTAAATAAATTACTCACAGGGTACCGGGTCTCCTTAATTTATTCATTGTAATTGATGGTCTTAAAGATACTTTCGATATTCGAAGGTTTAACTTTTAAAATACATATAAGTCTTTCGGAAAAATTATTTCTAACACTATTCAAAAACATAGAGTTCTTAGCATTGGACGATACTTTCAACTTCTTAATTATTTTTTTCATTATCTCCGAAATGTTGTCATAAAATAATATTTCTCAAGGGATTAATTAGAATCTCAAAACTCAAAATTCATTTACTTCTATACAAATGTTTTTAGACATCGAAATAACTGTTTATTTAAATTAATCATGTTTCTTGTTTAAAAAAATATCTAATTGATCGTACATTTATTTACCCCATTTTTTTTCATCGTATATATAGATAATGCTGTGTGTTAGAAATATAAATTTCCCGTCTTTAGTAAAAACTATTTATATTACTTTCTCATCTTATTTACTTACTTTCAAAAGAGTATGGTTTCAAATACCATTACCTTAAAAAAATTTTAGTGCATATGCTTTTGATATGACCGTTTGTCAATTCTAGAAAGATAACAAAAATGAAGATAATATTCACGTTGGTAATATTTTGTTACTTATCAAATAACATTATGCTATAAACTTTCTGCAATGGGTTTTAGGAAAATAAATATGAACTATTTACTAAATACTCTGTAATAACATAATTTTCAAATTTTTATTTCAAGTAATTTTTCGTTTATGCTTAAAATATCTTATGTATATGAGGAGTTTTGGTAATTTTTAAGATAATCTATCAAAGTTTCTTATTTAATACACTTGATAACTACTTATTGAAGAAAGATAATCGAAGGATGTTAACATTAAAAATATATTTAGAAAACAACTAGCTAACTAGTTAGTATATAAATATGTAATTTGTTGTATATTATTAGTGAAGTTTTAAATATAATTAAGTTAAAATATTCAAAAAAATTAAGAATTAAAATAATTGTTTCACTTTTTTCCGAGTATTTAGCTGAAGTAAATGTTAAAAGATTTCTTGACTTATTGATATTATTACAGTATAGCATTTCAACATGAAAAGAACATACTTTTTTACTCAGAAGAATATACCAATTTACAACTGTTAATGACACCAATACATATAAAATGACAAAATAATTACCTTTTATAAGATAAAATTCTCAATTTCAAAATGATAAAGTCACTCAATTTATTAAATGAGCAAGCGACACAATTCAAAACTCAAAAAATATACCAAACATTTATCTTAATTTACTACTTTATTTTATGTAAAGTATTAGATAAAACTAAGAATATAATAATGCTTTTTTTTCAAATGCTTTACTTTTCAGAAATAATTATTAAGCTTAATATGTGTACAATTTGTGAAAAACAACACCCTTTATTTAAATATAACTCCAGTTTTTATAGTAATAGACTTTCCATTTAAATCTACTAATTTAATTTTGTATGCATGAAAGAACTTAACATCTTAATTTAATTTCAGCGTTTACTTCTAAAATCATAAAAAATGTACGAATTTTATTAAAAATTGTAGAATAAATTTTGTGAGGAAACAAATTTTCCGTAAAAGCAAGTAAACTTCTTCACAAAAAAAGTTTTAAAATTTGCTTCTATCTTAACAATATGTATATTTCATCTCTCTTTCCATAATTCTCTAGATGAAATGTGGATTTCTGTCTTCCTAATTTTAATGTGAATGTAACAGAGGTAAAGTACGCATTGGTACTCTTCAGTATTATTCCAAAAACATGAATGTTTTATCATCTCAGAAAATAATATTCTTAAAGTACCAGAAGGAAAAACAATGTTTATTTTCTAGCTCTGCGATGTATTTAAATTTATTCATAACTAACAGTAGAATCTAATATTGTGTAGGAGTTGAATGTTTTAGTAACAAAATATATTTTATGATTAAAGGAATAAATGCTAGAAGTTTAAATTTTAATCAAATTTCTACGAAGTATTTTGATAAAAAGTTTATAAATAAAACTTTAATATAATAACAAGAAGTTTAAATAATACATTTCAAAAGAAACCGAGAGATTTCTTTGTTACGAAATTTAAATATATTTATGTGAAATTAACAACGAACTATTCAGTAACTGAAAATGATTTCCGAGCTTTGATTAAAATGCCTACCAGAAAACATGCTCATTTCTTTCGTAGATCCAATGCAATGTGATTTTCATGTACTGAAAAAATAAATATAATGTACATAATAACTAAGGTACGTATCATATTATATGCCTTACCACGCTGTTGTTCATGGGGAAGAGGTCACATCAAAAAGTTCGAATTGATATTGATGCTTCATCTAAGGCAAAAAAAATGTAATAACGTTACGTTTAATGATTGTTTCCTCAATGGACTCAATTTGAACCCATACATTTTGATTACTCTATGCTGATATTAAAAAAGGAAAAAAAAAAAAAAAACATAAGATAGCGTCTATCATGGATATCAAGAGTGCATTTTTAAAGATTTTCTTAATAGAAGAGGAGAGAGACTTTTTATTTTTTTTCTTCACTCCATTGCCTATTTATATAGAGTATAAGAATATATATTAATATTTGAAGAGTATAAGAATGTATTTAGATATAATATAAGAGTAAGAATAAAGAAATATTTCAAGAATAAGATCACCACGCGTTCGAATTTTCCGAAAATTGCAAATAGATTAGAAGAAGCTTGAAAAACAAAGCCAACTGATAGCTAGAAAATCAAAGTTAATATTTCGATTCAGAGCGATAAACATAAGAATCTATAGGTTACAGATAATGAGATAATAATCTTTTTTTTAGGACACTGAAACGGAACAAAATGAATTTGATGAAGATTATGAAAAAATAGATTAGAAGAAGAATATAGACAGATACATTAATTGAAAATGAAAATTGAGTGAATATAGTAAGAATTAGATAAAATAAACACTTTTGATGATTCAAACATTGGAACTAAGTAAAAAAAATGCTATTAATTTACAGAAGCTTAACTAGAGAAATTTGATGGTTGAATTAAAAATTGGCTGAGATTTTAGTCTATGTTAAAAAAATACACTAAAATAAATGTTTGTCAAGTGAAAATATGCTTGAGTGTGTGATTCAAAGTACGACAGAACATTCATGCCCATGTGACTTTGTGGGAAGTCTTCCACCAATGGAAAAAAATCCTGCTGTAGTCATAAACTGAATGAAATCCCATTTTGGCTGCGAGATAAAATCCCGGCTGAAGTATATTTGGGCGACTTACTTAATTTAATTTTGAATCATAATATGAATAATGATGTGAAACTGTTTGATAAAATTGAAACCCTTTTAAGATATTTAGGTACTTTAGGTGTTGTTTATGATAAATATCCAGTTTTGTTGTATCCTCAAGTAGAAAATTGTTTTTCCAGAAGGTATTTTAAATATATGGGAATGGTATATTAGTTTTTGTTTAGTAAAAGTTGAAGAGAAAGGAAAGATATGTAAATTGACCGTTTTAATGAAATTTTTAAAATCAAAAGTTAAGTGTTAACAAAGACTGTAAATAATTTCGGCGATGGGAAAGATTCTAGAAAAAATCAAGGAACAATATTTTATTGAAAATAAAACCAATGTTCCTGCTGCTTCTGGTCTTTAAAATAGGAATTCTACTTATGATAAGAAAAGTACTTTCAGGGATAAAAGACCCGATTCACATGAATGTTACAAAACTAAAAAGAAACGTATATTGAAGAAACACGTGAGATGACGAAAAAGATCTGGTGTTGTTATTTACGCCTAAGACAAATAACAACATCCTTAGGATTAGGATTTTATCAATAAACATTAAGATGCAATATTTACGTTTACTGTAACACTGCTTAGCAAAGTTAGTATGTCTAATGTTACTAAGAAGTGTTATAGTAAAGTAAAATGCTTTTTGTGTAACAAGTTTCACTGCATTATAATGCATCTAAATTCTCTATCTGAATCCAGAATAGTTATCTCTAAGATTGTGCGAAACTCTTTTGTATTTAATCGTAGAATCATAGGCAAGTCATTTAAATTTATATGTGGTACTGTTACGAATATTATGCGAGTAATTAAGGGGAAAAAATTATAAGCATGTCATAAGAGTCTTCATGGATGTAGGAAATCAAAAATCTTGTATAAGTGAGAAAGATGTTAAATTAATAGATTGTGAAAGTTCAAGAGAAATTTCAATAGCTCATAGTTTTTTTAATGGTTTGAAATCCCCTAAAATCGTCATCTTTTTAAGATATATTTAACTAGATTAGATTAGAACAATAATTGTAATTTTGAAGTTCTATAGTAATGAAAATCTTTTGGTGATGTATATACGACTCCCTGTGGTCCATGGTTAAAAGAGCTCCATAAAAGAATTATAAACCTGCAAACTGTTTCGAAAAGCTTAAATGATGATTCTTTCCCAAATCTTGAGTCTAGAATCCATTTATCAATAAGCGGCAGATAGAAATGGGTAAATTGTTAAATGGTAAAATCTATTATTTACCAAGTGAACCTATTGTAGATGGTACTCATTTGAGTTGGATATCAATGCATAAAACTTCTGATGCTCTCTTATAATAACAGAATCATATTTTTGATTTTATTTTTGCTCATTAATTCCGTAAATCTTCCATACATATATATTTAGATAAATAGACATAGTAATTAGCTTAACTCTTACGAATTTCTTAAGGTGCCTATATAATTACGATTTGAATCATTCATTTGCCACTCTCTAATTTTTTGTTGAAAATATCCAAAGAACTATACAAGATGCCTTCCTAATCTTAGTTGTGAGTTCTCTTTGTGTTATTTTTAAAATTGAGAGGAGGTGGATTACTACTAGCGTTTCAAAAACAAATAGTACGGAGCTTCAAAGTGCATATACTTTTTCCAGACGGATCATTTGTAAATAGACCGGCTCGCAAATATATTTCCACCTTTATCCAATTTTCAAATCAACTTATAAAAATTGAATTGCAAAAGGGAGTTAAAAGTGTTAAATGTTATTTTTAAAACCCTTGAAGTAGCATAATGAGATAAACGAATAAAGAATTAGAGAAAGATATACGAGACACACATTCCTTCTTGAAAAATATGAATCGATTCCACTTTAAAACTAATTTAACGCACGATCAAAATAATAATAATAATTGCATCATCGTTTTTGGCGGAAGTAGTAAAAGAAACGTAGTATCAAAAAATTACTTTTCGATTGCAAAATTATAAAATTAAGATACATTGATAAATGAAATTTTCGTTGTAACCAATCTCAGATGAATTTAATCAACCTTTGATTATTTGAAATTTTTTTTTTACAATAACAGCAATTCAATCCAGAAGATATGGTAAACAGCCGACTTTTACTCTATGGCTATTTAATAACAAGCAAAACGAAGAAATATCAAACTCCTTTTCTCCTAGAACTCGAAATTTGAGATGGTAAACTCAGGAACGACTCATTTGGGCTCATATTGAGTATTAATAAAAATATCATGATGTAACAGCTCTTGAATCAAAACTAACGTGACATTATTTTCTACAAATCTACTTATCTGAGGTGGGAAAGTAGAAATTGTAATTTTATTAGCAGTTAGAATTATGAAATCTATTAAAGTAGTTAAAATTATGAGAATATGACAAGGAAAGTTGGAATAAACGTAATAACTATTTGGAATTAACACAAATTTCTGATTCAGTTTCTAGTGGTGATGTTATTAGTCTATCAAATTGAAACATTGATAACATTTTTAGTTACACTACTAGCCATTAAAACTGAAACTCCATGAATGCAGCGCGCAACAAACGTCAAATTTCCATTTATGGTACAACATACTAGGCAATGCAAATTATTAGCATTTCAGAGTATTTAAACAAGAAAGATAGGAGTCTGTATTAATTCTCTGTCTGTATTAAAATTAATATTGAAAACAGTGAATTTCTCATGAGATTGTTGCATTCGAACGTCGGTTGTTTGTGTAAAGGTTGCATTGTAGCTCCTGTATGAAGGTGGAACTCCTAACAGAATATGTCTGATCACAACAGGATTGAGGTTTATTAGGGTTTGAGTCAATAGTTCTATGATATTGATCTCCTCCAGTTCATCGTAATCGTATGACTGCTATACGAATACAGAATAGCTAGTTCTAGAAACGCCATATTGAACGCTATGTAGCAGCTCTGCGATCCACAACCATTAACTCCTGAAAGGACAGGCATATTGTCTGAGTAATCTTGCAGAATTATACATCCGTGTCTTAATCAGAAATTTATCTCACTTGCCGGATGACAAGTGTCCACACAGAAAAGGCAATGATGTTTACAGTATCTTGGAATGTCAACATAGTGACCATCATTAAACTCTCCTTGACGCTACACCAGTGACAGGTGTATCTACAATAACTCGTTGAATGATGACTGTGGACACACAAATGGTATCACGTCGTCTTTTCGGATGAATCTAAATTCTGTGTACAACTTCATGATGGACGTAGGCTTGTGAATAAGCTCGCTGGAGGACGAAATTTTCCAGTTGTATTTTTTATCATCATGCCGGTCAGCACAAGGATCGAGGAGTTCACATCTCGATTCTCCTGGTTCACTTAGCCAGTACTTTGTACAACTACCTTTTATGTTTCTAACGAGTTATAGTTCGATATTCTGTCCCATATCTGAAGTTTCTATTATGTTACTTTAATATAAGGTAATACACATTTGGTTATTGGTCTTGCTATACTGACTTTCTTCGATACAAAGGGTGTTCGATTGTTGTTTTGTACAGCTCGTTCTACATATTTGTCACCCATTCAGAACAATTGGTCACATATTGTCCAGGGATTGGGGAGCCACCTATTCCCCTCCACAACGATAGATGAATACTAGCGTAGAGATAAAGCTACGTAGAAAAATGTTGTTTAGAGTTGAAGTTAAAAAGAATAATGTACATTTTCTGTGATGCATGACTAGTTTTATTGGAGATTTTATTGATGCCAGAAGCGGCAGCTATGGGCCATGAATTCTGCATGCTGTGTACTCCAATATACTTGTAAATTTAATTTTACATATTTCTCATTATATACAATAAGACACACTGTATATATATTATACACTGTATATATTGTATGTATACAGTGATTATATACAATAAGTCTTATTGTATATATGCACTGTATGTATACAATAAGACTATCTTATTTTTTTGCTATCCTTGTGCAGAATTTTAATGATAAGTAGTACACAAAGCGTATGACTGAAAAATGTATATGTATCTACTTTTATAATGAAAGATGTTTATATAATTCTGTACAGAGTAAATAAATGCTGTTTGCTGTTGATTAAATATGGTGCTATGGGTATATTTGTAATATTAATTCTTCTTCTGTAAGGGTATATTTGATTTCTTTTACTCACAGAGATTGTCGGTTTTTATTTATTCCTAAGTAATTTTTCAATCTCTTGATACGATGTACTATTCTGTAGAGAAAAGTATTATCTCAAATATATCCTTCATTATTTGAAATGACTCAAAGTTACTTCGTTCGTGGAAAATAGTCTTCGTATAAATTTTAGTGTGATGTTAATTCAAAACCAACCGATATCAGTCAATTTTTTTCTTTAAAGGCTATAGATGAATATTTTTTACTTGTTTTAGTATTCTCTTTTCTTAGGAGAGATGAAGATTAAAAACACAGATTTCAATTAAATAGATTTTACTAACAGAAATAACTCGATAAGTATAATGTCTCTAATAAATGTATAATTCTTATTACATGTTTTAAAAATGAAATAAGAATAATAGATGAAGCAAAATATAATAAATAAAGTACGTAATACAAAAAGTCTAAAAAATTAAGGTAACTAAATTTTATAATATTTCAAATTTACTAATCTAAAAAGTAATTTAAACTCAAAACCTAATTTTTTAAAATTTGCATTAAAATTAATTAATATAGTTCGAATAATAATGTAGAATACACTGTTTGAAAAGCATCAATATTGTTAGTTTGCATGCACTATAATGCAGACATGTCTATCAAAGAAGATAGAATGCAAAACTCGTTATTTTGTGACTATGTTATGCAATAATGTTGAGAAATGATCTTTTACTTATTTATTTTTAAGACTTAAGCACCTGAAGATTTCTATTTTACAATTGGGATAAATAATTATCAAATAATAAAATAAACACAAATTCAATGACAGACTGAAAGAACAATTTTTAACAAGAAATACAAATATACGTTTTTTCTAGTCCAAAATGATTATTTCAGTATTTTCAGTTATGAAATAATTTCGTTCTAATAACAGTAATTTGCTGTTATTTATTGAATTATGTTTAATCTCATGCATCATATTTGGTCATGTCTGAAACTTTAGTTTATAAAAGAATGGTAGGAAAGTTAAAGTTACATATTTGCTGGCAATTAGAGATTGGAATATGAACAAATTTAAGATACCATTTTCACGTTGAAGGAGATTTACAGATTATTTTTCATAACCTGTATAATAGTATGCATGAATGATTAATTAATTAAGGTTTTTGCATGTCTTGGTAATCTACGATTTCTCAAATTTACAATACTTCAAACGTATAAAATTATTTATAAATAATATAAAAATAATTTGTAAGCCAATTTAGATTTATCATACATACAAGGCTATGAATTTCTACGAAATTATTAAATTCTGAAATGTTTAGAAAAATACGTATACTATCCAAATATTATTTGGATTATATCTGGATGTCATTCTTCATGAAATTAACTTCATACATATGAATATTTTTATCAGTTAAAATTTTTTCAGCAAAGGAAACAGTTCCATTCAGGCTTAAAATATTTTTTTCTTCTCTCTCTTCCGGTGATAAAATTCAAATCAATTCTAAGAGAGTTATAAAAATATGAGCAGTGAAGCATATGTTAAGCTCAACTGAAAGTTTTTAGGAATGTTATGAAAATCAATTTTTCTGCTTAAAATACATACCAATTGTCGACGAAGTATTTTCATAATTCTGCAATTTGACTAATAAAAATTCTAGTAATATAATCACTATTATAAAAATTACTCAAATTCGATTTTAATATGAGCTTTGAGAATTCTACAGTTTCGTAATTTTATCTTTAGTCTTAAGATTTTCCTTTTTTGTTTTGAGCTCGTTAGATGAAAGCTAAATCTCACTTTCAGGTTAACTTAATAATGGTTTTAAACTTAAGGAAATAAAGAATAAAAATAAATAACAACGAAATAAATAATGGGAAAGTTAAAGAAAAAAATAGTTGCTTTCGTCTTGCACAGACAAAACCTGAATTGTCAAAGCAGCAAAAAGTGTCAAACAAGTATCTTGAGATTTAGCGAAATTCCTCGAGGCAATCTTTTAGTTCTTTTATGGTCAATCTATTTCGATGTGTTTTGACTGTTTCCACTGGCAATTGTTTTGTACACCAGGTGGCGTTATGGATCGTTAACAGTTAATGGGAAGGAAGATATTTGTAGGAGCAAAACAGAAATATAACATGTGAGATAGAAATACTACACTTGTCTTCTATTTAGTGATGAGAGTACGCAGCAAATGAGTAAATATTTGCTTTCAAAATTTTGCTAGCCTTTGTAAAATTAATCTTCCTTGAGAACTTCTTTAAGTCAGTTATTCTTGTTTTTATATAAGAAATAATAATTTAACTTTAAAAAATATATATAAGAATTCAAAAATTGATTTAAATATTTTTAAGTATAATTTCCCTCTTTTCAGCCTCTTAATATTTCTGAAGAACTTTGTTGTTCTTTCTTAATTTTCTGCAAACATTCATATTTTTTTCATTTCTACATAAATATGAAATCGAAAATTATTTCTCTGAATGTGTCCATTTATAATTAATTCTTCAACTTTTATATAGTATCGAAATTTATGAAGAAAACGTTTCGTGCTGAAGTATCATGGTAACTGTAGCAAAAATAATAAAATCTTAAAATATATTGCACTTTTAAATACGAGCAGCTCAATATGTTAATGGAATTAAAATATCACTTTCTACATTCCTGATGTATATGTTTTAATTTTGTATCATCACTAAATGAGGGGGACTATCCATCAGAACAATCACGAAAATCAAGATAGTAATTAATTTTCAAATTTTCATACATTTTTTCAAAGAAACTATTTAAGTCCTCCAAATTTATAGGCTTAAATCGTTTTGTCCCTTATTTTATCGTAATCAATATTTATATCACTGGGTTATCATGACTTAAAACTACCTATCAAATTTTTATATTTTTCATTTTAGAACAAAATACTGTGGTAATAGATGTTTGTAGGAATTTAACAGTTACATATGTGACTTTGTTCATTAATTCGCTGATTGAAAATTTTTTCGCTGATTGGAATTTTCAAATTAGCTGATATCAATTCCTTTAATCATTTGATAATTATCTTTAAAAATGTTTGCTTTACATTAAATAATTAAAAATTCAAATGATGTAAAATTTAAATATGCTAGAAAGAAAAATAACTTTATTTAGGTATTATTTTTCTAATATAATATTTAAAGTGAATATTTAATTTACTTATTTTCAGTGAACAGAGCCAATTTTTGACAAAAAAAGTAACTACTTAATGTGAAATTAGCAATTAATATAAAAGAAGGAAATATATAATAGCTTCCTTTATGGATTTCATCAACAAAGACAACTAATAATAAGGATATTTAATTATTCTTAAAGAAGAAATATTTACATCAGACTGAATAATTATGATATTCAAAGTATCCAAAACTTTAATGAGTTATAAACTCTAACCAAAATGACCCGATATTATTATTTGTGTACGAAAAGGGTTATCATCTATTAGTTTGTCTGGTTGTTAAGTACGCTGGAATTTTCCTCTTTCTGCTTGAATAGATTTATTCTTCTTAGGGCGTTATTAATACTAATAAACGGTGTTTAATTAAGAGCGAGCAATTAACTCTCTTTACCATCAAATATATTTGATCACATGACAAAATTAATTAAATAATTTATTATATTTTATGATGAAGAATAAATTAAATCCATGTTATGTAATATTAAAATAAATCAAAAACTAATCTTAAGGTTATTTAAACTTTAAGATAATATTCCGGTGAATTACGCATTCTAACTGATTTCAGTACTTAATTAAGAAAATAACTGAGCACCTGAAATTGTAATGTAATATTTCTTGAAATGAAATATATAATGCAATAATGTAATCAAATTATAGATTCTATGCATTAACCGTTTCTCAAACGGCCGTCGTTTAATTTTGTAATCATTTGAGAGTTTTTTTATTCATTAAATGCAACCTGTTTCCATACAATAAAACTACTGCTTATTATTGGAAAATATTAATTAGAATCAAGAGTAGACTCAGATGCTTTGAAAGTGATTTGAAAGAGAACATTTAAATTTTATTATTACTTTTCTTTACGCTGTTTAAAAGAAAGCGATTAATGTATGCTTAAGCAACTTTAAAAATATATTCAAGTATCTAGAGCTAGAATTGTCTGGGTTGTCTCCTTCTATTACAGAAATAAAAAGTTTTCCTACAATGGTTATGAATTTCCTTCAAGATCAATGCTTCCAAATTCATACAAATATTTACTATCAATCCACTGAGTTAGTAACTCATTATACTGATTCACTCAAGTCAAACAAAAATTTCTTTAGTATTTTATTCTAATTTCTATATATATCGTAGAGAGTTTCTAAATAAATTTATAAAATTAACAATAATTTAAATAATGGATTTGTAGGGAAGTCAGCCAACCAAAATAAACACTTAGATATCTGAATTATGTCTTAATGAAAAAAATATATTTCATAAATTGTCTGTAAAAATGATCTACAAAAAAGTATCCATAGAAAAAGTAAAGTAAATACCGTCTAATCTCGTTTGTATATTAAAAAAAGAAAGGTTACTGACTTTAAATGAAATTCAAAAATTTAATACTAAGCTGTAAAGAGCCATCCGAGAGAAAATTTCAATTTGTTAATATCTGTATCCATTGATGTATATTTTTATATTAAGAAAAACCTATAATTTATGAAAATGTTTTGCTTATATCACCCACACATGGGAAACAACAATTTTTATGAGACAATATCGGCCTAAATTACATTTTGTAGAGCTGTTTTACCTCGTTTTAACGAAATATTCTTCTGTGAGAAAACATAAACACTTCACGTGAAAGGAAATAATATTGATACAGGAAAAAAAAAGTTTAGTGATACTACTTTCGAAAATGGTATATTGCTCTTGATGTACTGAAGAAGAGTGAAGAAAAAAGCAACCACTGACACGCAGCAGAAAAATGAAAAGAAAATAATAATAATAAAACTCCACCAAGCGTCATTCGTCATATAAGATCATGTGACAGCTTTCTTGGGAGTATCAAACCCAGAGAATCAAACTCAAAAGTTTTGTTACGAAAGAGCTGAGATTAATCGGGATATCACTTTTTCATCGAAGAATCTTTTCCCCCCAAAAATACGTTGGTTCGATGGATATTTTTCCCCATTTTCTGTTATTGCGATGATATTCTATTTCTTATGAATTGTAATCTATAAAGGTTCTTTTGATATACATTTTAGAATAAAATAATTTTACAGTTTTTACTTTTTTAGAAAAGTTTACTTTCATCAATATTTTTTTTATGTTTTTACAGGCTGAAGTAAATTACTTTGCAGTAGTTCTAACATTATCATTGCATATTGAAACTTCTTTGTTAATACTTTTTTTTATCTTCAGTATATTGTTCTGAAATATTTCTTAAAGCAGAAAATCTAGCATAGTAAGATATTGCTTGTTTGATTTTTTTTATTAATTAAAATAAGTTTTTCTGTGAAATCATATCAGTCACACCTTTTTACATCGAATATTTTGCGAAAACCAACGCAGCATTGTGTGTAAATATTTTTTTTAAACGTACATAAAATTATGAACACATTTGTTTCCTTTTTATTTATATATGACATAAAAGCTTCAATATTTTAAGAAAATCGCATAACATTAAAATAAGCCGAAATATATTTAACATAAAAATACTCATTTCCATAAGACAAGTAGAAACAAGAAGTTATTTACCATACTTTCAAAATTACCATACACAGTTAAAAAGTTTAAGTATCCCCAATTATAAAAGAGCTCTTCAATAGGGAAAGAAAATTACACTTCTGTAAGACGCGCTTAGAAAATAGGAAGAAGAGTAAATGAGGTAAGATTAAATTTAACGACGTATTTCACCCGAGGAAGTTCTTTCAAGGCAGAATAACAGACAATGAAATATCTTCTTTACTAAATGTGAGTACATAGTCTTATAGCGTTTTACTAATTCAATAACTCTGCTTTTTGTGTTAGTTGAATACTCCCGCGGCTTTTCTAGGAATCGAATTTTGTGATTTTACTTAAATACTTCACGCAACTTTCAATCACATTATAAGTACGAATAAGCATTGCACTACTATACCGAAAATGTTTGAAAGTTTATGAGATACTCCGAAGTTTCTGAAAAAATGCGGTTTTTGGCGTAGCTTTGTGGGCGCGGTAGCCTAGTGCTAATGGTCGTGGATTCGGTTATCTGGCGGTTATTTCCACAGGAAATTCGAGAAGAGACCTAGCATATAATTCCATTATTTTAATTGGTCTTATTACTGAACATCCGACACGGGTAAGGCTGGAGATCTCGATTAAAAAAACCACGTCGGTTGCATTTAAAAGCCTGTCAATCCACAAAAGGGGAGTTTGTGGTAGCAGCGTCTTCAGTCGAGACACATTTCTTAAAATAAGGATTTCCTTCTTAATAATTTGTAAATTTTATCAATATTTAGGTATTCTGATTGACTGCCGGCTCTCCTGGAGTCCCCACACTAATTATTTTAAAGAAAGAATTTATAATCTCTTATTAAATTTTAATAGGGTATCCTTCAATGATTTCAATTTCCAAAATTATAAACTGAGGTACTTATAGAACCTATTATTGTCTATGGTGCGGGGATTTGAGGTGGTGATCTAAACTCCTCACAAATTATAAGCTTAACTCTATTCAGAGAATTTACCTTTTAAAAATTACCAAGGCCTATACGACGTCTCCCACTTCTGCTTTGCAGGTGATTGCTGGGGCTTCCTCTATTCATCTTACCCTAAAATTTCATTTTCTTAAGTATCAAATTTGGAAACGGCATAATTTCTTTCTTATTTTTTAACTGGTGTTTAACAAAAAATAAGTTTCTTTCTTATTTTTTAACTGGTGTTCAACTTGTAATACCGGTATTCGGGTTCAGTCCTATATTCCTAGACTAAATCTGAGTTTTTATACGAATTATGGTTTTATTACACGCTTCTTAACTGGTCATGATCCCTTCATTTCTTATTTAAATTGTTTTAATTTTAAAAAAATACAAATTTATGTCTGTGTGGCTCTGTTGGAGATACTGACCACTTTATATTCTCTTGCCCTTTTACCAGAGATTTTCATTTAAAATGTCCTGTTGTTGAAGCGAAACTTATTTGGCTGAGGTCCGTGTGTGAAAATTCCTACTTGCATTCTAAGCTTAAATCTTGTATTCTTACGGCTCGTAAGACTACCCAGAAAATTTGTTAATTGTTTTAATTTTTTATTATATTTCTCAATATTTTAATATTCCCTTACCGTGTAACTATAATTGTATACCTTGTATATATGTTCATACTTTGGCCTAACACTTCCTTTTTGTTCACGAGTTTGTGGACCCTTTTGCATTGTGCCATTTAATCTGTTGTACATCTTATTTCTGCAAGAAAATTCCAACTGTTATTTTTTCGTGAGTGTTTCTATCATATACATTTTTGCAGTGCAAATACCTTGTATATTTTATCTAACCTTTATTTAAAAATTATGTAAAAGCTTATGTTATTTTGTCAATAAATGCTGAGTGTAGGGGTGATTGTTTCCTGTAGGGAGGGTGTTGGTTTTCAGCTCTAAGCCCTGTGGGTTTACCTTCTTGGGTAATCTGACAATAGCCTTCGTGTTGCTTCTAGTGCGATGTTAATAAACACTAAACTGAACAAAATCTAAACTTTAATTCCTCCTTGCTTCTTTAAGATGACAAATTTAAGAGAATAACATTTGGCTGGGAAAATGTGCTTTCCTGATTGGATTCTCCTTCCTCCTCTGAGGAACTGTAATGATATTGAAAACAGCTAACAAAAACTATCCTGAGAAGAAACTCAAGTGTCCTAGAGATTTTCTTATTTTAAAATTGACGGCATGTTGACAAATTTCGGTCTAGACATCCACCAAATGCCAGAACTGACGAAAATGCCAAGAAAATGTGCTAGAGGATCGACAATGAATCCTTGAATATATCATCATTGAATTTTAACAGAATACTATTATCTAGGAGTGAGAAGGGTCGTTGCAAAATTTGTATTTCGGGTTCTGACAAACCAGCAAAATGAGTCATTTCAGTGCGTCTGATTTCTTTGCTCCACACACTTTACTTACCTAAGCAAGCTCCATGTGATTTAATTTTTAACTACCCTGAAGAAAAGGGGGATTAAAGGACACTGATTTGACGACGTAGAAAATATGATGTAGGATTTATAAGTCATTCTTTCCAAAAAGCTTCAAAAATGTTTTTAACAATAGAATTTCCAGATGGATAGATGTATTAAATGTTGTGGAGAGCACTTTGAAGAGGATAATTTTGTTTTGTAAATACGAGATTGAAATTTATAATTTTTAAAAAGTATTTCAGGTTTTTTTTGTAGGAGGGGGGTACACCATTGTAATGCATTTCCATTAATAATTTTTTTTTTTTGTAATTACAGTTATATCGTATCAGAATTTTATTCTTGAATCGTGGGTTTGTGCCTTCATGCTACAAATGTCCTAATAATATTAGCGGTGCTGATGCACATTAAATCTGTTGAGGATCAAAGTCCCACTATTGTCGCGGTGTGGAAGTTTGGAGAAGGATATACCAGATCAGGTGTCATCCTCGTTACTTGACTGAGGCTCATAAATTCGATTTCCTTCGTCAGTAGACCTAGTGTTGCCTTTAGTGCTATGTTAATAAATCCAAACACAGAAAAAAAATGTCTGTTATATATCGAAAGCTCATTCACCAAACATTTATAGATCATAAAACCTAGTCATTAAGATCTACATGCATAAAATCGGGACCACATGTATAAAATCGGGTTGTTGTGGTGTGGAAGTTAGGAGAGGGGGGTGGGGTAACAGCTCAGGTGTCGTCTAAGTCACTTGACCGAGGTTCAAAATTACGAGGTCCGTCGCCAATAGCCCTCGTGTTGCTTTTAGTGCAACGTTAATAAATACTAAACTAAAACCATTAAAATCGGTTTGTTTGATAAAGCATATAACAAAAAAAAAATTGTTTTAAAAGCGTTGAAAGTTGCTTTTCAAAACATGACATTTCGATACTTATAATTACATTTCTACATTGTTATTTTTATTGCCATTCGCATAACGTTCTCTGCAAACCAACTCCAGTCCGTTTTTGTCAATCAGAAAAAGAGATTCTCAGTACATATTGGATGGCCAGCGTTTCAACCAGAGGCTCGCCAGTAGCTTGGCTCGGAAGTGTACATGCTTCTTAATGTATCATGAGTTAGTCACAATTCTGAGAAAAAGCATGCCATAAAAGAATAAAATGTTACAATAAAGGGAGGAAATATAACACACGCGTCCACTTGTTGCAGAATTAAATCCACTTACTGACCATACAGAGCTCATATAAAGGAACAAATTTATATATATATATATATATATATATATATATATATATATATATATATATATATATATATATATATATATATATATATATATCTGTGTGTGTGGTATGCTGAATTGGACACAATACCATCACACCTTTGGATACAAATAAACGATTTATTGAAGATTATGATGAATACACAATGATGAATAATGTACAACTTTACACAATTGTTTTACAGAGTTTGTAAGATCTTTTCTTGCCTATATGGACATTGCCAAGGTTTGGGGAATCTCTACTGAGCACCTGTGCTGTCAGTGGATAAGGAATCGGATTTCTTTCTCTCGAGCATAGATCACATCTGCCATTCTCTAAGTTTCCTAGCTCATTTCTTTTCCACCTATCAAGTGATACGCACTTTTGATGACATCAGTCTGGGAGGTAATGTCATCTTTTGGAGAACTGATTCCTCAAATCCCATAAAGATCGACCATCTACGTTGATATCCTCCAAAAGCTAAAATGATAAAGTAAAGTAAGAAAATGGGATTTGAAAAGTAAGAAATACACATTAAAAGAATATGCTGAAGAAGAAATGATGATCAGTGTTATCAGGTTACAACTCCATCTGGCAGGATCTTCATGTGGTTATCATTAGAACTGGTATCATTCCTCCACATTCCCGAAGACACAAAAGGAGAGGAAAACGACCTGCTTCCTTTGGCCTTGCAGGATGATATCTGATTTCACTCTTCTCCTTCTCCTACGTTCTGTCTTTCTTCTTTATCAATCTGGGCAAAATACCTCAAATGACCCGCATGCATTTTTACGACAATCACTTCAGAGTCTTCAAGAACAGTCTCTTTTGTTGTGATACTGTAATTTCGTTCCTTAATTCAAGATTTAAATGCAAATTAGCTTTTTTAGGCTGTTTTACAAACTCACATTCTTCGACTAATTGATTATTCTGATTTCGTATAAAATGATCAATGCTGTGATTAACATTGACTGTTTAATTGCCAATCATCGCTGAATAAAATGCAATGTCACTGTTAATGTCGAAGAATATATAGAATTAATTTCTTGAATTTGGATATTAAGATTCATTTTCCCCTATAAGATTCAAAAACATCCGTGAGAAAACTCCATATGTTTCTGATTGATCGCTTATAACAGCTTGTATTTCATTGGATTTGAGATCTTTTCGATGAGCGATTAAAAACCTGTATTTTTCCTGAATATTTTCTTCGAAAGCAACTTTTTATTGGTATATCCCCTAAAATAAGTTTTGTGGGAAGAAACGATTTTTACACAATTGTGAGTTCATATCCTGAAACTTTAAGTCATTTTATTTTTTTCCTCATCCATGAAAATATAAATAAATTTTAATTCATTGCAATGCATGCCCTTTTCAAAGTTCCAATATTCGATGTAGTATACTGATTTTCTGTATCCCTCTTACTTTTTTTAAAATTAAAATCGTTATGGGCAATCGCGAAGCAAAATGAAAAAAATTAAAACCCCTCCCAAATAAAGTATATATTTTCTGGTTTCTCGTTCGTAACTTGTTTCAGAAAAATTGCTTTTATTTTGTTGTTTTCTTCTGGAATGTTTCACTTGGATAAAAAACTTACTGAGTAATGAAAAAAAAGTAGTATTCATGTTCTATCTGAATTGACTAAAACACATTTTACTTTTGAATATACCTGTATATTATTTAGTTTTGAAGCTCAAAGCTTGATACAATTTAATCACATGATTACTTAATTTTTTTTATTTCCCTCACTTGACAATAGTATTAAAAAGTTGCAGTTAGTTGCGATGAAAACTATAACACACGTGATTCCTTTGGTAAACGCTGAATATTTTAAAAATTACTCAAATGTTCTCGAGTAAGGGTTTTGAAATTCAGCTAAACACAACAAGTTTTTGAATTCCAATAATTTCTCCTCAGTTTCATATGTTAAAATATCATGAGCTCTAATTCCTAGTAGGTTAATTGATATTATTTCTTGTAAATTTACTGGAACTTTTTTCGTAGCAAACGCTTTTTCTGAAGATGGAAAGAACAAATGCAACGCTTCTAATTGCTCAAGAATCTCAGTAGTTAAAACTTTAATATTTTTAATTTCATTTTCAATACTAAGCTGTGTGTTTGTTCGTTCATTAGAGAATAACTGTTATTTAAACGTTCGTAATTCAGGAATTTTTTTCAAGTTGTGCTAATTTTATATTTCTGTCACTATCCTACCTTATTCAAGACTTGCTTTAATCCTTTCGCTACTCTAGATGATTTGATGACACCAAGGACAAACACTTGTGGTTAATTGAAGTACGTCAGAGTTTTCAATTATGTTTTAAAGAACTGTTTCTTGAATTATCTGATACACTTTCTTCAAGTTCTTCGACGATTAATTTTAAATCACATTTTTATAAGTTAGGCAAACAATTCATTTTTCACTAATAACGGAATGAATCTAATATCTTTGACATGATAGTCTTCACCGGCTGAAAGTTGGCAGGCATGAGTTGGACACACAAAAACATCATTATATATTCAAATAAATGGCTTACTGAAGAAAATAATTATCAGACATTGATTATACATGCACAATTTAATACAAAGTTGTTTTACAACGTTTATAAATTCCTTGTTGACCGATATGGCCAGTGGTTTCTGGGATCTCTACTGAATGCCACAACGCAGATCCAACCAAGTGATGCCCGCTTTTGGTGATATGAAAATTGAAGGCAATACCATTTGTAGAAGAACTATTTCTTGAAATCCTCCATATATTTAAGTAATTAGAACATTTACTCTTTTAAACTTTCAATTGATTTATTGACAACATTGGAAGTGAAAAAGCAATCAATTTTAACTGTTTTATTTCTTGGAGTCTACCTTATTCCCGAATAACATTCTAAAGCACTCGACCACAGAATATGATATATCTTTAAAAGTGAAAAAAAAAACAATCTTAAAGACATTTTTGAGCTATGTACATTTCATAATAAAGGTAATGTCATTTTCCTTCTCCTTTGACACTAAAGCAAGTGCCAACTTCCTTTAAAATTTTAATCATTCCTTAACTTCTATTTCATTGCTTTGTGTACACTTAATATGTTTTAAGAAACTTTTACGTGCAAATTTTGGGTGAATGGATATTTAATCTTGTGGTTTTCTCTCTTATTTTATGTTTTCTCACTACGCAACAGATTTTATTCTGTGTGTTTTGCAGATTTTACTTCTTCCAAGGAGCCGAAGTTGATTACCTGAACATATTTATGCAAATATTCATGAGTTGAAGTAAACTGCAATTTTTTGTATAGTATGTACTAGAATCTTACACACAATAGAATGAAGAATTTTATGAATAAAAATTATGGAAAACAATTCTTCAACCATTATTATAATTTTAATCTAATTTTATTTGTAATAAGCTGATTTAGACGTAAAGGTATTTCAAGCCTAGTTAATTATTTAATTGCAACCTACATTTCTTAGTTTTCAATATTATTATTTTTCTATGAATTTACCGGTAACTGAAGCTTACTTTTGATTACCACTTGAATGGAGAGTCTATGAAATCCTCTTGTTAGATGAAAGAAGTTGTTTTAATTTTTAAGTTAGTGTTTCTGATTTTGATGTACGATGAGCTACAGAACTACTATTAGTTATACAAATAAGATAAAAATAAGCTTTGACAGTAACTTTTCTTTTCAATAATACCACCTATTTAGCTACTAAAATTAATTAGAATGGACATATGGTTCAATTACACGTACTTATTAGATTTTATTGATAGAATATAAATGTTTAAGTATATCGTTTGGGATGAATAATGTACGGTATACAGCATCTAGAATAAAGAGCAAGCTGAAAATAATATAGTAAAATTGACCATTAACCTGAGGATATTAAGAACAAATAGTGTTGCAAAATGTCATAATGCAAACGTTTTACTAAAATAAAATGCGCCAAATGTGATGTTCATCTATGCTTGAATAAAAACAACAATTGTTTTAAAAATTAACATTTAAAATAAATTTCCAAAAGTACAGGATTTACTCTCTAATTTCTATGTACTGCTACAATACTTAATGTACCTATCTTTAAAAAAACTTATTGAATTATTTAGTTTATAAATCTAATGAATTATATATAGTTTCTATTCGTGTAATAATAAAAATTGTGTATATTTATTATAACTTCAAATTTATTTTTCATTATAACCTACCAATTTAGATTATGTTTAAAATGTTATGTAGTTACTATATACTTAAATTTCTCTTCAGTTTTAATGTTGGTACCATAGCTCATCATATATAAATATATAAAAGACCATAAAACGTTAAAAATATGCATATATACACTTAATATATTAATACAAAGGCACAAAACAAAATGCGAGTTGTTGCTGCCTGATGTAGCCAATTGGCATATTACAGTATTTTGTCAAAGATCAGTCGGGACTTGACCATAAATCTAAAGACACAGATGGGCTACTTCACTCAGCTTAATTTTTGAACCAGAACTCCTCGTTCCACCACAAAAACCAATGAAATTGACAGCCACCCGGAATAATCTTGACATGTGTCAAAGAGCTACTAAAAGTAACACAGATTATTCTATATTAAGAGCCTTGGCGCTTGAAGTATTGTACACCTACTACTCTGAACCCTATTGGCTTCGGATATTTACTGATGGGTTTCTCCTGGACATTGAACCTAACGCAGGTGTCAGAGTTTTCTCCGAAATATTTTCTTTCTACATACCTGTAAGGAGAGGTACTGCATTTGATGAAAAAATTGCTACGATTCTCATAGCCCTATCCTAGTTGCACTGCCACCTGTATAAGTTCACAAGAGCTGTTGTTCTCTGCGATTCAAAGGCTGCGCTATTAGCCATCCCTTAACGCAGCCAACCCCTAACGCCTGATGAACATCCCTTAACGCAGGTTATTTTGGAAAGTCGTCATCACCTCGAGAGCATAGCTTCTTTTAAGAAAACTATTGCCTTCCAGTGGGTTCCTGCCCACTGTGGGGTCCCTAGAACGAGACGATGGACTATCAGGCTAAAATGGGTGCTTTGATTAAGCAGAATGTTTCTCGTCCTTTGCCTCTCCATACAATTAAGAATCTTGTTAAAAATCTATCAAAGCCCATGCTTAGCAGGACCTTTCCAATCGTCTACTTCACAAGGCTTGGATGAATGCTGCCTCCAATTTGAATAATGGCCTAAGACAGTGGCTGAATTCCGCTTAGCCACAAGACATGATTACTTACGGCAACATCTTTTAAGATTCAAAATTGCTCCTTCCCCGGCTAGAAATCTGTACAGCTCTGGTGAGGATATGGACTCCCTCATCTGCTCCACTGCCCTGCGATTCGAAAGTCTTTTCTTTCTGAACGTTACTGGGAGGCTAGAGACATGTTGGATTAATGAACTTTGTTGCAGCATTTCTTGTTCCTGCTTTGTGTTTTATTCCCTTGTAATTGTTTTTTTTTTCTATAACTTTATAATCAGCCATTAGAAATAAAAATAAAAATAAAAATAAAGCATTTTGTCATAAAAACAAAGTAAAACATAGAGTTTTTTTTTTAAATATTTTTTTTGTATTTTATGTTACAAAAATCAAATATAATGTTTTCAGATGAAATTTTTTTTAAAAAAAAAAACATGCACCGCAAGGTTAAGAGCTGTAATAGTAATGTGGAAACAAAGATTGAAAAAAATTAGAAATAAAGTAATTTAAATTTATTAATTTTAAATGAATTATGCAACTTCCCTACTTAGGATGACATCCAATCTTGCTAAGTACCATTTTATGTACTAAAGTTTTTCCTCGTGCAATAAATTCAATCAAATGACATTAATAATTCGTACAAAAATTATATAAATACGATTTAATTCATAAGACAGGGGCTACTGAACACTTGATCGCAAAAATTTATTAATTCTTATAATAAAATAAGTCAAAAATTCTTAGTATTGATAAAAATATTTTAAGCGAAAATTATTTTTACAAAAATGTGTAAACAAAAATATAAAACCAATTCATCTTTGCCATTTTAAAAATTCCACTTTAATGAAAACTAATCTTTATTTTACTTCAGAAAAAGCATTCGGTTTCAAAAGAAACGAAAAGAAATCTGACCAGGTTTAATTAGAGTTAATAATCATCAATTTCTTATTACAGCTTTTTTGTAATCTTTTTTCATAATTTTATTTTATTCAATGTTTCAATCATTACTCTTAGAATCGAAACATACATTCCTCCGAAAAGAATATCTAACTGAAGTTCTTTTATTTAAAAAGAAATCTATTTTTCTTAGCTATCCAGGCATTTAAATCTACGACGGTAAGTTATTGATCGTTCTTAATTAATGAGCTCATTCCGAACAGATAAAATTCTCATTAATCGCTAACGCCCCCGAATAATTCCAAAAATCTCTGCGATTAACAAAACATCTGCACCCTAATTATCGCAGCTATTTTCGAGTTTCCACTAAGCTTTTAAAATCGGAGTTTGATATATGGTTGGCTTAACTTAGTGAAATTTAAACTGAGTGTGTTAGTTAATTTTGGATAAGAAAACTCTTTTCCCCTGTGTAGTGAAAAGAAGTTCAATAATTTAATGTCTAAATAAAATACATTTTTAGTAAAAACTTGTTCGTTTTTATTTTTAATAATAAATGCTGCCTACATTTTTTTCCCTATCAGGCTCAAAGATCCACTAAACACAAATACTACGTCTGTCTGTTGTTATTTTGAATTGTATCAAGGTGACGAGATATAGATACTGACACAAAGACTTCATACTAAAATATGATACAAAGCTTTTGCCTGTATGGATACATAACCTATATCGGAAGTATAGAGAGATTCCCACTTTCTAAGAGAAAGAGTATTAATACAAGAAAAATTGTAAAAATAAATTTAATGTAAAAAAATTAATGTTTAAAGAAGAAAAAAATTCTTAAAATTATAAACAAAAATTTCAAAACAGAAAAGTCACTGCATTTTAAAAAAATATGATGTTTTAAATTATTATTAGTAAGATTCTAAAGGGTAATAGGCTTGCAGATATTTTTCAAACAATTTAACATGGTTAATATAAATTTCTTGTAGTTTATTCATAAATGTGCTTAGTGCCAGTTTTCTTGCTCTGTATTGCGTCTCATGTAAGTTTTTGTTATTTATTGTAATCTTGTGATTGATTATTTATATTGTTTCTCTTATATTTTATGATATATATATATATTCGTCGTTTTTAAAAATTTATCAAGTAAACTAGACAGCAGAAAAATATAAAACAATAAAATAAAAACAAATTCTTCCGATCAAACAATGAAAATCAAGCCGTCAATCAGTTGATCATTTCAGATATTTCCATCAATCAATTTTGATGATCAAAATCTTATTTTTATAGCAAACACACTACTGTATCAACTGTATTGAAAGTGATATTTTTTTCGTGGAGATGGGGAGGTGCTCTTATAAAAGAATCTACTTGCATTCACTTTGTTTTCGTTTCTCATTTGTCAGGAACGACTTTTCTCGAAATAGAACCTTTGTTCCGATTAAATGGAGATTCGTTCTAATAAATCCATGTTCTTGTCTTAATTTAAAGATCCTTACGAGACCCACTGGATTAATGTGAACGAAAGTGAATCGTTTGGGTAATAAAAATAGATATTTATTATCGTCTGTCGTCCTCAATTGTCGATAATAGTAGAATCTTAATCAGAGGTCTGCTTGTGGTTAAAGTCTATTGATTCTGTGGTCAACAGAATAATGGCTGTCTTTTATGTCTTGTAGAGTAATGAAATGACAAAGTATTAATGCTCATGCATGTATGTAACTATAAGTAAATTTGTGATTCATATTATATGAAAGAGTTAAAGTAATCTAAGATGCTATTTGTTTGGTTTCGATAAATTGTAACGATATTGTAATACTCCCAATTATTTTTAATTAATCACACTGTAATTAATTGCATTAGTAGCCATGTATCTGATTTCTCTTGTTTTTATGGAGTGATTTAAGTGTAATGATTGTTTATATGGTATAAAAATTGGATATTGGACAGTTATATTTCCTAAAAACGTAATTCATTTTAAAATAATTAAAGACACTGCTTCATAATATTTAATTTATTATTTATCATTTACATAATACATAAATAATACAAGCGAATAATTCATATATTTCATTACAATAATTCAGAAAATCCCCTTCATGACATTGGTTTAACTAAATAAGCTAGTTAGTGATCTATCTCTGCAGCTACCCGCATATTAGTTATGAAATTGTATGTTATCAATACACTTTCTAATTACAGTCTAAGACACAAATGGCAGCACCATACAATTAATTTACATACATTATTATTATATATGAAAATGTTTCCTTCTAATATATAAATAACAATTTTTCATTGAATTTTCCCTAAATATTAATATATAATCTGAAATAAATTTTATCTTACTATTGTCGTCATTATATTTTTTATTAATTTGTGATATACTGTTTCTTATTTTCTTGAGGTCCTAATAATATATAAAGTTATAAGGTATACCTTTTCTCTAATACGTCATATTTTTTAAACCTATAATCACTACAGATGGAAAATTCTATTGACAAATTAGTTTTAATTTTAAATATTCCGTATACATATATATATATATATATATATATATTTAGCATTTCTTCTCTTCTAAAATTTATGCATTTTTGATAACAACATAAGATAATACTTAATGCCATATAACCGGTCTCAATACGTAATTCGATCTTAATATTGATTACGCATTTTGTCTGCAAGTTCATAGTATTTATTTTATCACTGAATATAAATATCTCAGGAATTCAAGCAGCTGATTTGGGTTATGGTTTAATAACGTTAATAACTAGATCACTGGATTCATCTTCCTGCACAGTTAAATATACTGGTTAAGTATCCGAATATTTCCATAATAATAAAGGAAAAAATTATGAATTCTCCTCTAATGAATATCAAATTATAAATAAAGACGAAGCGTAAGTACTAGGAAGTATAAATCTAATATACAATAAAAAAACATAAGAGGAGCAGGTTTGCACATAAAACACTTGCTTAAAATTGAGATGAAATGTAATGAATTAAAAAGGGTAATATATTATTATTAATGTCTTTAAATAACTTGCAGCCATTTATAAAAAAAATAATGGAATGCTTAACTTGAAACAAATAATCTTAAATTGATTATGCTCTAGAAATTCAAAAACTATGAACTGAAAAGTAGTGCCATTTTTCTTAGGGATAGAAAAGAGATTAATCACTGTTGTATAAAAATATTTATAGAATTCTACAAACTATGATTTGCTCTAATTATTTTTTGGACGTAGATGAGTTTTTAACAAAATACCGTAATTACTTAATAATGATGAATACAATAAGTAAAGAATTTCTCAATATTTTCAAATTTTTTAAAACTTTGGGTAACTAAGTTATTACAATGCAAGCAATTTACAATAATATTTCTTTAAATTGATACAGGAATATTATTAACCAGAGTGGAACTTCATTAAAATTAAAAATATACTCATCCCGGTTAAAATGAATAATACTGTGCGATGAGTGTTTTTTACTTAAGCAATTATCAGTTTTACATTTAGAAAATACACTTTATTATTTTTGTCATTTATGAGAATTAAACTTAAATAATTTGGCTAAAATGCAAAATTCGTTTATATATATATATATATTGAGTCGATTATCGATTTATCAAAATTATCTGTTCCTGGAAAAGAAATCCTTTCCCCCTGGAACCCGTAAGTAAGCTAATAATTTCTAATAATAATATTATAAATAAATTTAGACAAACAGAGATGCTCATTGAAAATATTTCTTCATTTTTTTACTAAAAATAACTATGACTGATTTATTTCTTTATTGGATAAGCATTAAACTATAAAAAATATCATTTTTAAAGTTCTAAATTTGTGTATATAATTTGCAAATTTGAGAACAATGTACTAAGAATAATGTTTGTATAGAAAGACAAAATGAAAAGTTTTACCGTATATTTACGTATTTGGAGACAAAATAATCTCTATATTGTTTTCGGATGTAATCATTTGCCGAAACCATTTGAAAGTAATTCTTACTTTTATTCAGAGATATTTTAAAAAAAAAACTGAAGAACATTAGGTATAAATTTTGAAATGGTTTGATAGCTTGTTTTCTTAATGTTTTTTCAATTAATTTATTTTTGTTGCAACCCTCTTTTTTAGGCTCAACTTGATCAAAGCTGTCACCCAATACGTCCTAATCTTTGGTGTAAATAGCAATAATAAATTCCTATTATGACGTGTAACAAATTCACGAATTCAGGATCATCATAATTGATTTGTGTGAATATTTTTTCGATGTATAGAAATTTTATTCTACATACAGAAACCGCACTTGTAATAATATGTGCCTGAATATATTTAGGAATAACTTTGTTACCGAATAAAATAATTTATTTATAAGTTATTGAAATAAATTTAAAACTGTAATAAATGATGATTAACTGCATCTAATTTATTTCCCTAGAAACCTTACTCAAGCAAAGTTCTGAACAAAGGATTAGGGTTTTAGTTCCAATCTTATTTAATTGCAGCTTCAGTTTAAATGTCTTAAATTATGGCTCACGTAACAATCTTGTATGAACTGATGCGTGGATGAAAATTTATAAATTGCTGTCTTGCGAAGTAAATGAAACAGCATAACACAAACTCAGCTGTATGAAAATGTTCTTCATATATCTTTTGTTACTTAACATTTAAGACTAAACATTAGAAGGAGTCTTATGTGCAATTAAATCTCATTTTCTAGTTTAGGGAAACCCATTAAAAGGCGCCAACGAATAATGGATAATGAGGCTCAGATGAGTAAATAAAGTCCACGATGAAGTTCACACGTACAAAATTACGAACAAAAATGTTCTATCTTTTTTCACACCTTTGTATGGTTCTAAATTAAAAAAAAATAAGCAGCTTTAATTAAAAAAATATTTTCATGAATTTTGTTAAAATGAATAACTGCGTGCTTCATTATTCTGCAAACGTTAATTAATATTCTTGATTAAGCTGTGTTTAAACGAGGATTGCTTTTCGTTATCTTTATACATTAGTCTTGTTTAGGACGCAATTGGAAATAAAATTCATAAAAATACTAGAATAAAATAATTTTCAACCAAACGATAATTATTTGTTAATTTATTTTATTGAATTTAAATTACATGCACTTCTGAGAGAAAAATTATACAAATTTGTAAAATTTCACACTTTCTATGTAAGATTTCATTAATTAAGTACAGCATTTTCATAATTAAAAATATTTTCATACTTCCATATAAATATTTAATATTTGACCAAAAAATTTGATACTTTTCAGAGATTTCAATCTAAATTTAAAATACAATTTCTATTTCTGTTTCATAAATGTCCACATTATAATAAAATAATAGTATAAGTTTTATTGATTTAAAATTCGATTTCTGCATTTATTAAATTTAATTTCTCTTAAAAACATACTTCGTGTTGCGAAAATAAAAAATATCATTAGTATTCACTAGATCAGTACGTTCACTTTAGGACCATTAATTTAATTCAGAATACTAATTACTTCTATGGGTTTTAAGTTTCAGTCATTAAATCAAAAGCCATCATAGATTTCGTTTTGGACATATGAATGAATTATTTTTAAAATCTTATTATTTCTTGAATACCATTTAAAATGTATCATTGTAATTTTAATTCATTATTTTTAGCCATGTTTAAGAATATAATAATAAATGGCATTTTACTTATATATGAATAATAATACACGTTTAGTATACAGGGTTTTTCGAAACTCATGGGCAAAAATTTAATAGGTGATAAAAGCATCTGAAAAGCAATTTTCATCACACAATGCATTGGCGGAAATCAAGCGGTGAACCGCTAGACGACGTTGTAATTGAAAGCATAAAGAGCGAGTTTTCTTACACAGCGTCATTTGCACCTCGTATTTTAGAAGGCATGGATACGTACTGTAATCAGGAAAAGACGGACATTCATTTTATGTTTTATCTAGCGAATTGAAATGCTCTTGAAGTCGAAAGACAGTACAGGCAGCGTTCACCGAGAGCTTTTCCCTCTTACTCTCCGCCTATGCTTTGTATGGTGAAAATTGCTTTTTCGGGTGTTTTCTATCACTCCTTAAATTGGTACTCATGAGTTGCAAAACACCCTGTTCTCTGAGTTTGAGAGAAGCCTTAAAAAGTACACATTCTTCTTATTAAAATGAATTTTACATAGCCATATACATTGCAAATGTAAATAACATCATATAACACAAATTCTTCATGTAAAAACATTTGCATTGTTATTATGTAATTACTTTAAGAAAAGAAATACTTATTTTCAAATTTATATTACTTTTTTATTATAAATCAACACATTTTATTACAAATTACAAGAATTATCTTTGAGAAAGTTAAGAAAAAATAATTATTATTGGCTATTTAATAAAAAAAATAGCTTCAACTTGTAAAAATATTTACACATATATAACATAAGTAAAGCGCAAAACAGCAATTTCATATAACCTGAATTCACTTATGAAGTAATCCTCATATAACATTCATAAAACATACGAGGAAAAGTTCCCAAGTATTTCATCAATCATTGTTAAATGGATTATTGCATCAATCCTCTTTAGAAAAATAATTATTACGAGTAGATGATACGCGATGATCTTTTTTTTCCACCTCCGGTCAAGCTGCAGAACAAGCAAACAAATGGTAGAATGTAGGGATACACATCTCCCCAACTCACCATTTTAAACTGAGTTATAGATTCGCAAACATATTAGATGATACGATTAATACTTCCACTAAGTGCTATTTGCGTAGTTTTATTTGCTGACAGAAGGGAAAAACGCAGCAGAGCCGAATACATGGTGAAACCTTTATGATAGATAGTGTTGTGCGCGAATAGTGTAGACAATTCAAAGACGGACGAACTGACGTTCACGGTGAAGGAAGACAAGAATGCAAGTATTTTCAAACAAACATTCAGCAGCAAGAGTATTTTTGCAAAGGGATTAGGGACCAAAAAGGTCTTGCTTAGTGAGATTATGAAACTGGGTTTTATGACCAATGCAACTGTTTATTGTCAGAATTTATGACAACTCCCTTAAAAAAAAGGAATGCTGATTTCTGTTGCTCTCATACCTCACAGTGCTGCTGTAAACAATAAGCTTCTGGAGTAGTTTAAACGTAATGTGTTTGATCAATTAACATATAATACTGTATTATTGCCGAGTGATTTTTATGTCTTCTTTGAATTAAAGAATTGAAGTTAAACCTTCCAGTCCAAAGAGGAACATCGAAACAAAGTGCAAGTACATCTCAAATCAGTGGCGGCAACGTAATTCGAAGAGGGTATCGGAAAGCTCATCCACCGATATCACAAATGTTTGAATCTTAATAATTATGAAATAATGATAATAATGATGCAATAATGAGCGATAATAATGATGAAAAATAACCATTGTATATAACCTTTGGTAACAAATTCATCTTGCTCTATATTTTTGGCTTTTCTTATGGGCTGGCGGAGGTATAAAACAAAAGGATCTTGTATGAAAATCTTATAAATAAATTATGAGATGATTGGTTTCCGCGAAGGAAAAATGTAAGTTATAAAATTAATAGTTTTTGCTTTTTTCCCCTTAAATAAGTTTGTATTAACTAAAAGTATTGGTAATATTAGACAATAAACACTGTCTATGCAATTTGCTGGCAAACGAATTCTCAAATGCTGTAATATATTCATTTTGAAGTTAAAGCATATGATATATATAATATTTATCAGCTACCCTATTTAAAGTTATAAAAAAGCAATTTTCACTTATTTAAAAATACGTATATAAAAATACGTATCTTTAAAAAAGAATTATAGTATATTAAATATTTATTTTCTATAATTGTATGTAACTAATGAACTCTTTCTTAATTTAACTAAATTATGTTACGAGATTATACATCCATATTCATTATCTAAGCAAACGATAATTTGCACAGTTATTATGCTAATGATATTATATTGTAAAATTAAAAATTCTTTTGAGTATTCTAGAACTAAAGAACAGTCTATTTTATTGCTTTTTCTAGGAACCCATCCACATTTGTTCCTTTAATTTTTAATTTTTCCTCCTATTTTTATACGACAAGATTCTCCAGGGTTAATTATTTTTCAGGTGTTTTCGTGATAGAATAACTGCGTTCTCTGGTTAATTTTTAATAATCTTGAGTGCATGGAGTTGAGAGTAATAACTATTCTTTTATCATGCTCTAATTAAGTTTTCTGCATTTTTTCACGCTTTTCAGGTAAATTAGAAAATATTTTTATAAAAAAATATTTTATGTAATAAACTACAAAATAAGAGCAGTGGTGTTGCATTAATAAATTATCCATTTTTTTGGTATGCTTAGGTTTATTTTTGGATTATATCATTATTTATCCAAGGATGTTTGTTTTCTCATATAGTAATACATATATCAGATGAGGAGATTATAATAAATAATATTTTGCATGTTGTCTCGAAGGAATATCTTCAAATTTATAACAAATAAATATAATTTTCCATTAAAATCACATTTTTTAAAATGTCGCAAAAAGTGAAATGACGTAAGAAAATGAAACTGAGCAACAAAGAAGCCTCAGATGAGAATATAAGGAATGATTATATTATAATGAACTATTAAAACAGTTGATTCATGCGGCAGAACGATAAAAACAGTCACAAATAACAATTTTGATAATTTTGTAGGTAAGTTCTCCCCGAGCAAATTATTTATGTTCTATTGTATTGTAAGGAAACATAAAATTAGTTTCTTTGTAAATTTCCTTAGTTATAGGACTAAGGATAAATGTGTATAAATAGTCTTACAATTCTTTTCGTCAGCAAACTTTTTATATGCATTATACATGGAGTATTTATTTAATTATATGTACTATGGATTATCGTAAACTTTTTTAGGTATTATTAAGAATTAACTAAGAATATCTGGATAAAAATTATTCTAAACATTAATAGATCATAATGTACTTAATATTATAAATTACAGCAATTAATATTGATTTTTTCGTTTCAAGAAGCCGTAGATTGGAGTGAATGGAATATAGCACATTTTTAATTATTATTCAGGAATAGTAAAGTTTTAGTTATCACTTAAATTATAAAGATAGTAACTTATATTGTATTTTTTATTCTTTAGGCTTCTGTTCATAGTTACCATCGAGATTTACACATTTCTTCCAGCGTATTATGACCTTTTGAAGACAGCAATTATAGAACTCAGCAGACTGAACTCAATACTCTTTATCCTGAAGGATGCTTCTGTGTACGACATCTTGAAACCAAACAATTCAACATTAAAAATGCAAAATACTAATTACATACATAAAGATCAATTAGTTTTCAATCTAAATAATACCCAAGTACCTCCGTTATTTCTTAGAAATAATTATGACTTTATAACAAACAAAAATATGTTCTTAACTAAAACATCTGAGGATAAACTAAAATTCATGATTATATATATTAGTTACTCAAAAAATATTATTTTGGTCATAAAGTAGATCATAAATCCATACTGTACATTTTCAGCGGAATTTTCATTCATAGTTTATATTTTCAAGGTTTTTTTTTTTGTTTTCAAGACATCCCTTTGAATGATTTCGATGAATACTGTTTCTCCTAGCAGGGCAACGAAAATTTTGTGTTATTTTCTGAAAATAGTTGGAAATTGGAATTTTTCTTCTACCTTATCGCAATGCAATCAAAAGGAGACATGGTAAGCGAAATAGAAGAGATACGACAGTTTAGATTTAAACGTTAGACAGCTGGAGAGATTAATTGAGTTGAAGCCTCATGTGAGATATACTGAAATTCCGTGATTATAATCGTTGACATTGAAAGTGAAAAAGATTAATTTTGTTTATTCCTCTCAAGTAAATAGTTATAAGAGATTTGATGAATAAAAGACTAATTATGCTCTTAATCTGATTCTCTAGATATCCCTTGGTGAACCTAACCATATTAGCTGGAATTAATCAAAGTGAATCCATGTGGACTTTATATATTTTATAATTGCTTTGTCTTTATCGTTTCTTAAATAATATCATTTATTTCTAGAGAAATATTTATTTACATCACTTTGATTGATTCAGAATACTTGCAGAGGATTTTAGCTTATTGAAAATTACAACACAGAAATCAAGTTTCAATTCAAAATTTTTTAAGTATTTGTGGGTTTTCCTTCCTGTAAACTTCTATAATGTTCCATTTAACCACTTTCCTTCATTACAATATATATAAAGAACTTAAAATTAATATTTTAACTTTATAAATACTGCTGGAAATTTCCCTATATATTAGTTTCTTTAACTATATAATCTTATTATGTACTGCAAATAAGGATTTAGTACGTAATAGTTTCAACTATGAAAATTATGATGAAATCTTTTCTAGCTTAAAAAATGGATTACAAATTTATCTTTTTAATTAATAATTCATCAATTGTTTAATCAATTATTAACTTTTTAACAAATAATTCATTATACATCCATCAAATTACTAATTTCAAAAATATTTTTAAGCTTTACTATGTAAGCTTTTGGATAGCAAATTTCTGTTGCGTTATACAGTTTATTTAATTTAGAATTAATGACAAAATAGGATTGATTCATTGGTTTTGTAAACGCCACACAAGAAGCAATACGAAGGCTATTTGAGATGCTACTCTTAATTTTGAGCCCCTGTCAAGTGACGAGAACGACACATGAGCTGGCTCCTCCTTCTCCTAATGTCCACACAAACGGTAGGACTGTGAACTTTGCAATTGCTTATTAAAGTCATGCTGAGAAGCAACACAAAGTCTATTGGCAACGGACTTCGTAATTTTGATCCTCATACAAGTGACGAGGAAGGTACCTGAAATATCATCTCCATTTTGAAATTTCTACATCATTCCATTGACCCACCAGACTTCGACCGTGGACTTGGAATTTCAACTAGATTTAACGGGCTTCGTCCTCTCTACATGGTGGGTCTTTAGTGATTTCAGGATTTGAGCCCACAACTGGACAAAAACCGCTGACCACGAGTATGTGACCCTGACCACTAGACTACTGCTGCCACTTTTTATAAATTACAGCACTCGCTCATATTAAATACATATGGTTTAGGATTGTGAGGAAAATTAAGATATTCTTCTGATGGATTGAATTCCAGACCTTAATTCCGTTGAGACTATTTGAAATGCTTTTTGGAGGACTGTTGTAATTCCCCCTCACCCACAGAATCATTCAGGATCTAAACACAGTGTTACTGATGCATGAATTGTCTCATCTAATTCCATAATTCTTGATATATTTTAGGCACATGAGATAAGCAGTAAAAATTTATATCATCTTGGAAAAGTAAGCTAAGCCTAAAGTATCTCGTTTGCATTTTTAGATCTCTTTTGTTTTTGGACCACATTCTTTGTACTTTCCTTTTTTTAGACACTCATACATATTCTTCTTTCTCACCTGCTGTGATTTCTTTTTTTGCTGTTAATGAGATATTTTCCCATACAAATAATTCTGTATGTAAAGTAAAAGCAGAAGTGAGAAAATATCGAATAAAGTAAAATAAATTATCACAGTTAAAATAAATATTAAATAATTACGAATTTGAGTTATTTACTAGTACATACTTCTTTTAATGTATTTAGAAGGATTTTACAACCTTCAATTTCGTTAAGACTAACGAAGAGAGAATATTATCGCTCGATCTCTTCTTCTGCATGTGAGGATTATCTGTCTGCGCATTATTCTCATCGATAGATAATAGATCAGATGCAATCTGTTGCTTTCAAATTATTAACTATTCCTTTATTAGATAGATCAATAATTACTTTCTATATCTTTTTGATTTCTTCTAAAATAAGACCTTTCTTGTTAGGAGCCCTATTACACAATAAAATGGCCGATTGATTAAATATTTATTAAACACAAAGGTTAGAAACAGAACGAGGGCTACTGGCAATGGAGTTCGTAATTTTGAGCCGTTGAGTTTGACAAGAACGATATCTTTTCTTGCACTTCCTTCCTCTTCTAGTTTCTTTATCGCTTCTGGGCGACTCTCGCGGGCGAAGGGCTCGACCTCTTATGTAAGTCATATATATATATGAAGTATAATAAAATAAAACCATTCATTTTCTAAAAGTAATAATTTAAGTTATCATTTCTGTGTATGCATTTATTAGTAAATTTAAGTTGATCAATTTGTTTCAAAGTACAGTACTCTCTCAATAATCCAGCAGTTATGAAAAAGAGCATCGCCAAATTGCAAAAATTCCAGAGAACCAAAAAATTACTAATAATTATAATTTAAACTGAAAAGTCTATGTACTATTAAATAAATTGTAATATAGTACATGCAAATAAAGCGTCATATTTACAAAATAACTAAAACTACAAAAGAATATACTGTTTTGTATCGATATCTTACATTATACCATTGAAGTAGGAGGCCTTAAATAATTTTCTATGTTTTGTAAGGCAGTGCAAAAATGTCGGATCACAATCAGAGCCAAACAGATGAAGTGCAAATTACACAAAAAATTCTGTAATTACTTAATTTCATTTTTTGTTGATTAAGAAACTTAATAATGGTATTCAAAAACACAAAAAAGTATAATACATATTTTAAGAAACAATTTTGTAAAGAAGATTTATAAACGTTAGATGTACTTGTGATCCATTTTACCAGTTAACTGCCAAAAGTTTGATTGATGACTTGTTAAGGCAACTCGTACAAGCTCAGTCAAAAGTCGATCATTTAAAACAAACCGATTCTTATTTTTAATAAGTTTGAGTGTTGAGTACAAACATTTTCATCACGATAAGAAGTACACAAAATTTGATTACTCTTAGCACACACAGTTTGGTTTGAGAATCTTTTTGTTCCGTAACTTGTTTTCTAAACTCAATCGCCGAAACACTGTTTTGTCTTGGTGAAATATTCACAAAATAGTGTCAATTTTGGAAAAGATAAAATGTAATCTGGGAACATTTTACAATTTGCACCTGGAAACACTGAATAAACGGCCCTTTCAAATATTCCTTTCTGAAATGTAGCCTCCATAGACAGTATAGCTGCCCACCCATTTTCAATAGCATTCAACCCTAGGTTATTGAGCTTAAACAAATTTAATGTATATCAGTCCCGCTATTAGATAGGCTTTAGAGGCATCAGGACTCGAACTCATAATTCTACTGAAACAATGTCGGCAAGAGCTTACGATCATTTCCACTCAACTACCGTGCCTTCAACAAAATGGTAAACACATTAAATAAGAAAAAACATTATATTTTTATATCATTATATATTCTTAAAGAATATTGAGTAGTCTTATTAAATTATAGTTAATCTTAAAATGGATTTTTTTAATTGAGTATACCTTACTATTAGTCAATGCCAATTATAATGACGAATGTAACATTTGATATTTGAAATGGATTTTAAACTTTATTACCCTGGATATATTATGTTCCAATAACTATTATTTTGTTATTTAGTTCTTGTTTGTGGCATACATCTAGCATTATTTGCAATACAAACCTTCCAAAGAATTAAATTTATTTTTAAGTATTTTTATGCATATTAGTGATACGGATCAAATAGACTGAGTCAAGTAAGAAGATATTTACATTTTTTGTTAAGAAAATATAGCTTTCCTATTCCAAAAAGTTATTAGCTACACGAATTTATTTATTTTAGGAATACTTAAAAAACAAAATACCTGGGAGATATCGTAAAATAAATTACAAAAATGGGCCAATAAAAATTATAAAAATTGGTTTGTACAAAAATACAAAAATGGTGACTACAAAATATAGAATCATTAGTCTATTAGAACCATTTAGTATTAGAAAGTTAAGTAATGTTTTCCGTTTAGTATGTTTTAAGATATTATTTTTAATGGTTTTGTGACGTTGGGTTATTCGTACTTTCATCTTCCTCCACTAATTCGCGTCAAAGGGTGAGAAAAATAATAATTTCATACCTGATTCAGAATAGTATGATTAAAAGAAAAACAATTGAAAAATTCATTTGAATGTTAAAAGAAGTTCATAATCACATTGGGACTTTGGATTGTTCGAAAATGTTTTCCTCTTTACCTCTGGGACTTTTTGTTAGTTTTAATTGCATAAAATTGTATTACCTTTCCTAGCAAAATGAAAGATTATTAGGTAATTTAGAAGAAAATAAGAAGTAAAGTGAGTTCATTTAAGTACAGTGATTTATAAGAGAAGAAGAATATTCTTCTCTTATATATAATTATAAGAGAAGAAGAATATTGTAATAAAGGAAATACAAGGGAGATTAAGGATAACGACAGGCTGATAGATAATTGTGGATTGGATTGAATCTTTGTAATTAATAGTTTAGATTGAAGTAATTCCTAAGATTTACTAACTAATTAGAGTAATACGGGTTTAATCTATTATAAACAAGAAGTACTTTACTCCCAAGTGATCCGAGTGATTTGGTATTCTAATACATTTTCATTAGAATATAAACAATTAACTGAGTTAAGAGGAATGAGAGAGTTGGAAAAAGAAACTGGTCTTGCATATTCTGTGTTATAAGCTAATAAACTGTGTATTCTTTCTTTTACGTATCTTCAACTGGAGTCTTGAATTTAATGACTATTTAATCAGATTTTAAGAAGACTGCGAAGTTAAAAAATGAAGGAATCACTTCACAGTTTATTTTGAAAAACAATTTTTTTCTATTGTAGAAGTATATATTATATCAAGGTGAACATTTCCAGTGTATTAATAAATATTATATTACAAGAAACTGTCTAACTTAGAATATTTCAGAACTATAATGCTTAATGAACATAATAATGCTCTTTAATTGAATGAAGAACATATTCTTTAGCCTATAATCAGTAAATAGTAATATTCCTTGAGATTCTTGATTAAATATTTGAAATTAAAGAAAAGAGGGGAAGTTATTAACACAAAAGACACCTAAAAATTCGTTACGAAAAATATTTTCAATTATTACATAATGTATATTATAAAATGTATAGTACGATCAAAGACTGCAGGACTGCTTTCTTATTCAAAAGTCTAAGCCGATTTACTAAATGCGGAGGATGAGTTCTCCGTTAAAGTGGAATTACTGAGCTAGTAAAGCACTTTAAGCTTTTGTTCAAATTTAGAAAGGAGAGTTTTTGAAAACTCGTTTTACTATTTAAGAAAACTTTCGAGGAAGAAAGACTTGTTTAAATTCAATATTAGCTCACACATCTCTTTCCCTTAATGCATTCAACAGAAATGTAATTTTCTTTTGCAACTCAAGTGACCTTTTGCTCTTAAAGAATATTTAGTAGTTTTATTTGGACGAATTTGAAGTAAAGTAGATTTTTTAATTGTATGTATCTGATTATCCTTAAAAGTAAGTATCATAGAGACTAACATGACGTTTGATTTTTCATTCTAATTTTTAACTTTATTATTGCACCTCAGTATTATTCCAGTTATCTCTCTTTTATTATTTGTTAACTTTTCCTTGTGATACATGCGACTAATCCGTCCAGGAACATATTAATTCATGTATTTATCCTAACTCAAACAATCCAATTTCTTATTTTTGGAATTTATAAAGAAGAGTTTTCGAAGACTCGTTTTACTATTTGATAAAAAGAGGCCTATTTCTTTTATGTACGAGTACTATTATGTTTCGATGTAGTTAACTTTATAATGGTTTTAATAAACCATATCTAAAAAAGGAATCTATTGGTCACACGCACTCACGCACGCACACACACACACACACACACACATATATATATATAGTATTTTATTTATAGTTTTCAAAAAAAATATTCATAACTATTTTTCATGTAAATTATTCATAAAAGAAATTGCCCATTATTTATTTATAAATAATCAAAGAATATAATTTATTCGTGATGAATTTCATTAATTTCAAAGAGCGTTATCACTTTGACATTAAATTATGATCTTCGGTACGTAATCGAAAAAAAAACAACAACCTTGAATTGGTTTGGATTTAAGCATAAAGTATGAAATTAATATGCTTATATAGTACAAAAATAGACTTACCAATTTTTTTAACATTAGAAACACTATTTTAATATTATATATATATGTGTGTGTGTGTGTGTATGTGTTTGAGTATGTATGTGCATAAGGAGGGAAAATAAACCTTATAAATTAAACATTTCGTAAAAAAGAGCAAACAATTATACAAAAGTTCATTTTGTACTAAACGCCTCATAAATCTGAAGAAGGAATTCTTAATAACACATTTATAGACACATTTAAAATATGGGAGGAACTACCGATGTTATATTTTTATCTACTGAGTTAAAGGGACTTTTCTTTAGAAATATTTATAGAGCATTGTCCTACAAAGTGTGACAAATAAAATGATACATTTTCGTATATTTTATAGATGGGTTTAACCGCCATTTGCATTTATGAAGCAGTTAACTTACACATATGCAAACGATGTAATACCCAAACACAAGCTAAGACAAAAATACTTTTAAAAATAAACTAATTAAATGTTGCCAGTAACAAATTTATGTTGGAAACTTTTAAGACAATTTAGACATAAAGCGGGTTTTTCTCTACCTCCTACGTTTCTAAGCAACGTTTCATTTCTTCTCCAGCATTTTTTACAAAGTAAAAGAATATGTTTCCTTTGATAATCCATTGGAGCTGGAAGTTTTTCAGATAAGTGTTAAAGTTCAGAAAAATTCGACAGTTTGGAGTTAATAACTGAAAGTCTCACAATTTTTTATGACCTCCTTTATTTTAATTACTAAATTTTTTACCGAGTTTTATTTCGGCTGAGAACTTGAATAAAGCGTTTTATACCTGAAATATCAAAATTTTCTACTTTTTTTTTTACCTTTCTCTTCTCTTTTTTTTCTGTCCAATTTCTTGTATATGAAGAAAGAACTCCAAACACATAGGTCCAACAAATGAAAAATTACCTTCCTAAGCTATCGGATATTTTTTGTGGTGAAGAGTTTTAAGTGACAAAGTCAAAATATTCCTTCTTGGAATTATTTACTAACTTTGATAAGTATCCTGATAGGACAGTTAAAGTTCATTTTCGTATACGCTAGTGTACATAACTTAAGACGCAGGATTTTTTTTATCATAACTTCACATGAAATCATCTGAGAGACATGAAATTCAGATATGAGAGATAGCATTTTATACTTAAATGATGACGAAAGCGTAGTTACGTAAAAATGAATACACTGCATACATAATGGAATAAAAAAAAGGCTTTACTGAACTCATAGTATCGTTACACATGATTATCTGTCCAAGAGGAAGAACAACAAGTAGATATTCCTTAATATGGGATATGCCCTCCCCTTATTGCAATGGTTGCTTCGCACCGTCACTCTATTCGCAACATCAAATGGTCCAACAGTTCTTGAAATAAGAGTGCCCTTTCTTCAATCAGCGTCTCTTTCAGCTGTTACGTGTTCTCCGGAGGATATAATCATATCACAAGGCGTCTCCCCGTGCATCCCACATATATTCTATAAGATTTAAATCAGGGGAGAATGGTCAATCCATTCGAGTGATATATTCACTTCCAGTAGCTTCTGAACATCAGCAGTCCTGCGTGGTCGTGCATTTTCATTCATAAAAATGAAGTTTGGTCCAATAGCACCAAAGAAGAGACGCACTTGGAGAAGATTATCCTACGTACACTAGAGATCTCCGGTTAAAGAACCCCTATCGAAAACGTGGAGCTCAGCTCACTCATTCAGTCTAATGTTTCCCTAGATGACAACTCCAGTACCAGGACTCCAACTCCGTAATGTTACTGGGATGAAACCGCGTCCCGACATCTCTCCAAATCAAATGGCGTTGAGAATCGTCTGTGGCACTGAAACTACTCTCATCTGTAAAGAGGGTGCGACTCCATTGATGATATGTCCAGTTTTCCTGCTCCTTAAACTGCTCTAAATGGTGTCACGTCAACTTTCGAAGGGATGAAGCATTCTGAACGACAGGCGAGTAGGTCACCTTTGTGAAGGCGTATGACCGCAATAAACTATGAAACTTGTCGAACTCTTGCTGCACACAGTTGCTAAGTATTGGTGCTTATGGATTGGTATCGGTCTGTTTTCACCTGCAGGACGATATATCAATCATCCATTGCAATATTTTTAGGGCAGCTCCCACCAACCTTTTTAACAGCTGTACTTATAGTTTGGAAGGTTTTCCAAGCGTGCGAAACGAAACTTTTGTTGATTCCGAACTCTTCAGCTACACTGGTCAAACAACACCCCACCTCCAGCTTTTCGATCATTCTTCCACTTGTGAATTCATCCAAGTGATTTCTTCAAGCCATATTTCACGGAAAAACTCACTTGCACTTTCAACGAATGTCTTTTATTGCGCAACCGTTCTTTTTTTTTTATTGTAGTCTTGAGCTGCGAGCACCGACCACACGCATTTCGCATACAGTCACTTCAACTATGAAGCTTTGTACCTGACATTTGAATACTCATCACCTTTCTACTGATTTGTGTGTTCATTGTAATGATCGTAATAAACCCTTTTCTGCAATTCTACATAGTTGCTTAAGTTTTGAACACCAGTGTATTTAAACATAATAATGTGACTTTTCAAGGCATCGTTTATTTATTAAAGGAAATAATCATGAAGGCTCCTACAATCATTATTTACGGTCGGGATTAATATTTAACTGCTATAACCATTCTGCTCTTCAATATATCAACATCCCATCGGTAAATCTTTGACTAGATACTGTTGAGACTGTTAAAAAAATTTACAATGTGATAATGCTTTTATTTAAATCATACATTTGCATGGTTATTCATTCCTTTTCACTAATTTATAAATTTCATAAGGATATTTTCTTTCCACTTACCATTACCAATAATAATAGGAAAGGACATAATTAGGAAAATATATGGCAAAAGATTAAATCACGGTTACAATTGTGTGAAATTTAAAGCATTATGTGCAGAATCCGCAGGTAATTTAATATGTCCGATGACTAATTAATTTGCTGGACGTAAAATTTTACAATTAAATTATTCCATGAATGTATAGATTCAAATAGAGTAAGCTTTTATCAATCCGGCCTGTTAAGGACAGCGGCTCTGCCGGACAATTGAGTGGCAACACAATTTTATCAGGAATACCAAATAATAATCACACTAGATAAAAGGTTAAGGGATTAAAACTTGTATTTAACGTGTTTTCGCGCATTCCAAACATCTGTAGACGATCTAAATATTAAACTAAATGTTTTGTCTCTCTCTCTCATTCTAGAAACTACAAAATTAATTTCAAATATGGAGCATTAATTGAATTGAATATTCTTGTATGGATAAGAACACAGCACATAAGAAAATTAATGCATTGCGATAGTAGTTATAACAAGTTTCACCGATTTAATCTAATCACATGTATACGCTTATTAATTTCATTAGAACTTGAAGAACATCTGCTGGATCTTGAGAAACTTTTATTGTACAGCAAACTGTATGTATACAGTTGCAATATTGTGCAAACCTAATGTATAACCTTCTATAAAACAAGAAACATAACACTGAAAAGAAATTGTCAGTTATGATAAAAAAAAACCAGTCTAAAATACGAGCAGTGCTGCTTGGCGTCCCAGCGGAAAACGTCAACAAACTCCCCAGGCCCCATGAAATTATCCGAAAGCGAACCTCTTAATCGGTGCTAAATAATCAAATGTGCTGAAACATCTAATTCTGGTTTAAGAAGAGGTCAATGATGTATAGTGTTTGAATAAGATATAAATTATATATATACATGTATTTATACTAGTTAAAACAAATGAAATTAATTACGAAAGTCATAATTACAATCGTCAGAAAAATTAAACATCACATTAATTACTTCCGCTTTACTCACAGCAGCTTGACAAATTTGGTATCAATGCTAATTATTCAAAGAGAAATATATTTCAGTGCTAATGGCTTATTAATTTAATTATTGATCATAAACAATTAAAATCTAATTTAATAACTTTCGCAATTCTTTTCGCAACTGGAGAGAGTTGGTATCTATGTTAATAGTTCAAAGATAGCAATATTTCAGTGCTAATAGATTAACCATCATGAAACTATCATTACGCACCGTGTGACGTTAGAAATCAGCAAGATATCGAAACCGAATAAATTGTATCGTTAATAAATGACAAATTTAACTTTAAGAATTGTAAGAGTTTGGGAAAAAGTTTATAGAATTACTAAGATTTTAATGAAGAATTATTTATGATATAAATAAAAATAATATATAAATATATAAGTAATAATTTTATAAACACACACACACACGCACGCACACATATATAATTTTTAATATTATTTTTTGTATCAATGTATCTCAGTGTTTTAATAATATTTAATTTTAATTGCATTAAGTAAAAATAGCATTTTTCCTCTGAAAAAAAAAAAAAAAAAAAAAAAAAATTTTATTGAAAAAAAAACAATAAAACTGGATATCCACGATTAACCAAATAATTTAATAAGCTGAAGAAAGTTTAAAAAACAATCCAAAAACAAAACAGAAATAAAGCAGAAAAAGAAAAGAAATATTACTAACACACACACACAGACTTCAATTCATCTAATTTCAATTGAATAAATGAATCGACAACGAACTCCAAATTTATTCATTTAATTCAAACATGTACTCAAATTTAGCAATAATGAAGCATTATTAGGTCCACTGATCATTTATGTAAATATAACTTTTCATACAAATAGTTGTGTTAATCGAATAACGTTTCTCGTTGTGTAACGTAAAGACACACAAAGTTTAAGGAGCGTTTCAAAGTGAATAATATAGAATAAGTAACAATCTAATTGGATCAACACAAATGTTTTACATGTTCCTTAAAAGAAAACTTTACTATCGTTTATTTATAAAAAAAGTTAACTTACAATCTTTAAATTTCTGAAAAATGAAAAGTGTGTTATAAGAAACTCTTAACTAATAGACAACCATTCCTGTAGCGAAAATCCTAATATTAAAGAAAAATATAAGCACTATCCAAAAAAAATTTTAAACTTCCAAATTATCTCAGTTCTTTGATAACAAAACCTCTGTTCGATATTCCCAAGAACGTTGTCATATGATCTTATTTGACGAATGAGCGATCGCTCGAGTTCGATCATCCTTATTATTACTATTTTTTTTTTTTTTTTTGGTTTCCACTCTCTGTATGTGATATTTTTCTTCCATCTTTGAGATGAACATCAAAAGCAATATGCCATTTCCAAAAGAAGTGCCACATATATATTTTTTTTGTACCTCACTTTTCATTTTTTTTCTAAAATATTTCTCAGAGAAAAATAGTTTTTTAAAAATATCATAGAAAAATATACGAAATATAACTTAGAGTGGGAGGCCTCTCCTTGTAAAATTGATACCTTATATGTTAGGATAAGGAACAAAAGAAGTGCATCACATACATAAATTTAATATTTTATTCAATAAGAATCACAGTAGAAAAATGAGATTTTAAAACTAGTGTCATATTATGATTTATTGCTACATAAAAAAAAATATTCTGTTATATACGTTTTGCTTCAATATTTCTTTTCTTTTTGCTCACGAATCAGTTAATTTTATTACACAATTTATGAGGCAGTTTTAAGGTTAATTATTAAAAAAAAATGTTTTACAAAGTTTTAGTATCTAGATGTTTGAAATAGCATTTCCTTAACTCTACGAATTTCGATCTTTACAAACATTCATTTGAGCCTACCTGCTCAGGAAACCAATAAACTTTCTCACATAAACAAATAAAAAAGATATAATTTCAGATACATTTTGTTGGAAAAAATTATACATAATATTTTCTCTCTTGTCTATTTCTTTTCTTAACGTTATCCAATTAATGATTTTATTCTTATTAGAATATAAAACCAAAATTTACGTTTTGAAGTACAAAATCAATGTAACCCCTATACTCCATTTCAAATTTCCTCTTATGACATTCTTATATATATATATATATATATATATATATATATATATATATATATATATAATTATGGATATCAATAATTAAGAATGTCATTATTGATATCCATAATGACATTCTTAAACCACATAACTCTGGTTTCAAGAACGTCATTATGGATATCAATCTTTTAAGTTATGCACTTTTTGAAGCTGTGAAATATTTAAAGTGTGGTAAACAAGGAATTAGATTACTATTACATGAAAAAAGTGTAGTGAAGCTGTTCAATTTGAAATAAAATGTCATTTTGGAGTCATAAAGATACTTTTTCCAATTCTGAGTTGTGTGACAATAATTTTGAAGTCAGTAATAGGTTAGTTTATGCCCTGTGATATATAGGGAAAAGGGTTGAATCTGCAATAATGTTTTGCGGTATTATGAATCTCCCACTACCATCTACAAATTTTACAAAATTTAATAATATTTTAGCATCTAGAGAAACTTGCGAAGAGAGTTTGGCAGAAGCAGTTCGTGAAGCAATTGATGAAAATGACGGAGGAAGGCACATTGCTGTTGCGGTTGAAGGTAGCTGGCAGAAACGAGGATTTTCTTCGAAGAATGGTGTAGTGACAGTTACAAGTGTGGATACCGGCAAAGTAATTGATGTGGAAATATTATCCAAACATTGGATTTGTCCGAACTCAATTAACCACCTTCAAAACTGCAAAAGAAATTTTGTTGGTTATTATGGCAAAATGGAGGTAGGTGACAGGAGCTCTGTCAATTTTTCGCCGTTCTGAATCGAAGTACAACGTTCGATACACACAAAATACTTGGGTGATAGAGACTCTAAGGCGTATAATTCCATTGTATAGAATGAATAATATGTATGGGTACCAGTGTTCGGTGACAAAATTAGAGTATCTTAGACAAGTAATGAAGAGAGTGGGGACACGTCTTCAGCGCTTGGAAGCAAAGATGAAAGCTCAAAAGCTTTTAAACGGTAAACCTTTGTTTGGCAAAAACAGGCTGACAACAGCAGAAATTTTCAGTCTGCAAACCTATTACGATCTAGCCATACGGGGAAATTTGTCCAGTGTAAAAGATATGCGACAAGCCGTGTGGGCAATATTTTTACACAAACTGTCTACTGATGAAAAACTCCAGCATGGATTTTGCCCATCACATGCCGATACATGGTGCAAGTTTAAAAAGGCAGAATTGCTTGGGGAAACATATCATCATAAAAACAGTTCACCTGTTGTTGTTGTGGAGGCTATGCGACCCATATTTAGGGATTTATCCAATCCAGAACTATT
>BMAW01109352.1:0-60719 GCA_019974015.1 Nephila pilipes | reverse complement strand
ATATATATATATATATATATATATATATATATATATATATATATATAGTGTTTTATGAAAATTATAGTTATATTTTCAAAATTTAGAGAAAAGTAATATTATTAATAAATATCTGTGTTACCAAATAAGTACATTTAAATTTATTGTTGTTATCTCATTAAGACTACTTTGCATAAAACTATAAATTTTTTTATAGCAATGTCATAAAATAAGCGTATTAACACATATAAAATTGTGAAAACTGTATATGGAATATCTGACTAAGGTTTATGTATGTATTGTAATTAAAAAAATATCGTTTATCTACAAAATGATTATATTATCCATGATAGTATGCTTGCAAGCATACTATCACGGAATTTTGATTTATTAAAAATTTGCTGCTAAAAATGATATATTATGATTAAAAAAACTGAACAATTGTGAAATATAATTGCATATTAGATCAGCCTTGAGAATTGAATAGTAAGACATCATTTAAGTAATTTTTTCTACGATTAATACTATGGATTCAAAGAGAAGAGAATATTACAGCAGTAAGGACAGGAAATAAATAAAAGCGTTCCACTGGATGATATATCTTATTTATCCCCATTCTTTACAATGATGAAAGCAATAACCATCATTTTTTCTCTAGCGTAACAAAATAAAATGCCTATAAACTCTTCAAATGTTTTTCTGGACACAACATATTCCTATTATTCTATCCTAGATTCAAGCTTTGAAACAAGGAGATAGTAAGATTTTAGAGCACATAAAGACATAACTGAAGAAATTTATATACATTTTAGATGTTAAGTTGAAACAGAACTGAGCAAAACTCTAGTATATAAATAATGATGGATTGTAATTTGAGGCACTTTTTAGTTGCTTCAAAATGTTAAAAAAATGCCATAAAGATTTTGAATCGCCTAAACTCTCTTTTCTTCGTCTTACAAATATTAAATTTACTGTTTTCCCAGTACAATGCCAGACATTTTTAATGGTTATTTTTGATTATTTTTTCGCAGAAGTTAAGTGTCTGCTTTTCTATCTAAAGCGAAATGTTTGAAGATTTTGATTTGCATATTTACAACCTAAAAGAAACCATTATTTATATTTTTTAAAATAATATTATGTGTATTCTGAGAAGTTTATTGTAGGAAAAACTATCGAAACGAAGTTTTGTATTCAATACTTAACATATATATATATGAATAAAATTTCTAAAAGTAAGAAAATATATTTTCCATTAAAATAACTCGAAGTGAGTGGCCGCGGTAGCCTAGTGGTCATGGTAATGGACTGCGATTTCCGTCGAATCTTGATATCACAAAAGACTCAACATATAAACGGGACTGATACTCGTTAATTTTTTCATGGATCAAAGTCCTCCTTTGGTGTGGTAGGGAAGTTCGGAAAGGGGTCAAATCTCGTCTCTTAACATAGGCTCACAATTATTAGGTCCGTCGCCAATAGTCCTTGTGTTGCTTCTTGTGTGACGTTGATAAAACCAAACTAAAATAACTCGAAAATTATCTTTCAATAACTAAATAATATTTATTAGTATTAATTAAAGGTATTTGTCTATAATTTTAGTGACAAATTAACTAAGATACAAGCATTTACAGTTATATATCAATTAGTTAAATGAGCGTGAGACTTTGCAGCTATCATCATGATACATATTTTGTTTATTTTTTGGAAATAAATATTACAAATATATTAGATTTTAAATAATTCTAAGAACATAATTTCCCAGATTTAATAAAGTTTTTACTTTGTACAATTTTTTACTCAAAGTAGTGATAATGGAAGGCATTTTGTATCATTAATTTTTTCACTTTTTGGTACAATAAACTTCACAATCATATGTTACCTTTGTCCGTGGATTTAGATAAATGTGGAAACGAAACATATTGAAGAACTGTTTAAATGTTCATTGATTATACAGGAATTTAATATACACTTGTTACATATTTTAAATTTTCTTAAGCATTTCGTGAATATGCTTATGTGGAGCTCTTAGAATCTAAAATACTTTGTTTTTGAAAGACTCACTAGACAATTGTTGAAGTTTTAGTTACTGGTATCCGTGATCATAACGCCTATCACATGTCAAAAATTCTTCATCATAACTTTTCCGGTTGATGAGACCCTTCTCGCCTTCTTTGGAACAGATTCACAAGAATAAACCCACTGCTTTGATTTTTGCTTCGTTTCTGGTGTTTCAATCACTTTTAATTGAAGATGAAAACTCGACGAAAAATGTTCGATTTGGTAGCAAATTATTACAAAATCAAACCTAACAAATTAATAACACATTTATTTCGGTTCCGTTTCACAGATGGCAGCTGCGATGTGAATTACAATTTACATTGCTGTTGTCACCCGTCTTCGAATGCGAGTACTTTCTGAACAACTCTCGTATACAAACAGAAACATAACTTTACTGTTCACTGGTGTTCAAAACTAAGAGAATTTGCTTATTTTGTAGAATTTCGTGAAAGGAATTGAACGAAATGTAAAAATACTGTTTCGAAAGAAAGATGCAAATCTTATACGTCGAACACGCAAGAGTATGCTTTTGTGTAGGCGGAACTATTCGAAAAACAGGATGTATAAGCGCACTAGCCGAAATCCGTATTTCGTTCGCAACTCCATTTCGCCGAATTTCTTGGTGTTTTTTGTAGCATTCACATAAATTAAAATTCAAGCAGTAAAACTGGGTAACAACCAACGTTTAGATGATGGAATGAGGTGTGAATTTTAGGTAGACTAGAATCAGGCTAGTTTCAAATCCAAATTTGCAGAAAATTATATTGAATGCCCATCGTCGTGTCCAGTTTCATGATACCGGATCCTACAAAACGAAGCCTGGGCAAGGTAGTCCAATAGTCACAACGGCCAGAGAAGATCGCCATTTGTCCATTACAGCAAGTGTGGGATGGATGCTACAACTTCCCAGATCTTTCATGAGTTGTATGCAACCAATAACCAGAGTTTCAAGGGTGACTGTTTCCAGATGACTTCATGAGAAGGGATGTTTGCAAGATCTGTTGTTTGAATCTCGCTCAGTTTTGCGAACAGGATTCGAGTCCACTTAATATGGAGAATTGAGCATAGATCAATGGGTGACTGTTCTTTTCACTGATAAGCCCCAATTCAGCCTAATCAGGGATTCTCGCGGTACTTTCATATGGAGAGAACTAGGGATCCGCTAACTGCCCTCTAATGTCCTACAAAGTGACTATCTACTCTTGAGAGGTATAGGGAAGAAGTCTTTTATCCCTATATGCGTCTTTTCAGGGGTCCAATTGGCCCTAATTTCCTTTTAATGGATGACAACGTGAGGTCACATAAAGCTCATCTAGTCGACGAATTTCTGAAAAGTGATAAAATTCGCAGAAGGGATTGGCCACTGAGATCTCCAGACCACAATCATGTAGAGCATGCCTGGGACTCTCTGGGGAGGGCAATTGCAATTCGCAACCCCCTCCGAGAACTATCCAAGACCTGAAAACACTATTACTGAATGAGTGGGACCTATTGCCACAGGAACTCAAAAATAAAATTACTGTGCGAGGCTGGTACATCTGTGAAAGGGGACCATACACCATATTAACCCATTTTTTTGATCTATTCTTCCACTGCTGTTTCATATCTTGCGACTCCGATGAGTTTTGTGCACGATCATGCGTGAGTATTATAACTGCTGAATACTTATTATGTGTATTAAATCAACCCTGCATACATACCAATTTCATTTAAAATATGTCCAGTAGTTTTAGAGATAATCGACCAAATCGGAAAATTCTCTTGATTTTGAACACCAGTGTTTTCAAAGTTACAAATTCATTTAATATTGAGTGACATTAGTTGTAAAATGTATTCGATTATTTTGCGAATTTTCTCTGTGCAGAAAGATTATCTTCATTCCTCCATAGCATCTATTACTATCTGTTCCTTTAAACAATTTTAAAATGATATTAAAGTTCGGTTCATGTACTCTTAAATAAATATGTAAAGAAATGTTTTTTTTCTTTCAAAAACATTTTTATATCTTAACCTAAAGCAAAAAATAGCTGCTTTAACAGACTTTATTCACAAACAAATAATTTTTGTATGTTACACAAAAATTATTAAAACACGGAACAATACTTGGATAAAGTGGATCACGTCAAATACTTCAAAACTTTAAAAGTAAAGCAGTATATTTATTTTAATTGGTAATACTATCACACACACATAGAAATGAATAAACTCACAAAAATTGTGCCACTTAAAAAGCAAGAAACCTTTCTGAAACGCGAAATCGCAACACAATGAAGACTGTATGTGTGATACATTTGTTTTTCTTTAAATAGTCTAAGAATTTCTTCTTAAAGAAAAACAACTCGAGAAGGTTGAGTACCAATAGTCAGAGTCGTTAGTGTTTGTTATGAAATATTTTATTTTCCTTAATTCAAAATTAAGTAATTATATCACAAATGTATAGGCTTATTTCCAATGAAGTAGTTTTATTTTATACAGGTCTATAATTGTAGAAATAAGATAAGTAAAGTATTAATGCAAGCATCAAATTCAGTAAAGGTAAGTAGTATCTTTAATTTTGAAACTTTGTTTGTGGGATAGATTTGTTTTACAATGTGAAGATTAAAAAAATAATGCTAGAAGTTTTTTTATTTGCTTTGCATGTTTGTATAGGTATGCAAATAGTGAAATATAATGTTTACTAGGAAATATTTACACGAATAAAAGAAAGTTTTATTTAAATACGTATATTTTAAGATAAAATATACGTATTTAAATAAAACTTTCCTAAAAAAATTGAAAAAATTGAGCCTAATTCGCGATGGAAATGAAAATTTTTGAACGAAACATTTTTAACTCAAATAAAAAATTATGGACATTTTTTTTTGTTTTTTTTATATTTTAGATATTAAATATTTTAGCTTCTTACCAAATTATCAAATTCAGTGTTTTAAATATTACACTAAAAAAATTGTAGTACATTCTTAACCTTAAAAAGGAAAATATTTTATAAATTCCTGATACAGTTTTTCCGTAAATAAAATGATCCTGTATTAAGAAAACAAATAAAGGTTATTCACTATTCATGAAACTTTTATTACTCGCATTAGTAACATGTCAAAATTCTTATTTAAATATATTTCTGATAAGACAAGTAAAATTATACTTTAAGTAAATGTTTACTTTTACTTATATTAAGTTACTCGTACATTAACGTAGATAAAATGAAAGTTAATCAGAATATTTTTCTTTTCTAACTTGTTTTTCATTATTCCACTAAGGTGCACGGATGTTTTTATGTATTTTTTTTATTTTTGAAAGCAATCGAAGTAAAATACGAGCAATAATGATACTTAGAACATTTTTCATGATTGGTCTTCTTTCTTTTTATATGATAAAACATTAAAAATTATCTAATATGGTTTCATATAAGCGAAATTAAAAAATTAAAATTCATTATTAATTAAAGTAATGCAAAAGTTTCATCAGGTGGAAACATTTTATTATAAACTTAGCACAATATGATTTGCTGAGTATTAAATCTTTTTTCTCCTTTTTGTCATTGTAATGTTTGCTTATTCATATATTATTACTTATAAAAACAATATTCCTTAACATAAGTTTGTTTTCTTTAATTGTGAGAAACGATCACTGTAATGGAAAAAAATAAACAATAAGAAATTGATGTCTTAATTTCCGTAAAGCTAATATAATCGGAGAAAAGTTAAATTTTTTTTTAAGATTTCATTTCTTAAACGAACGTTACATAATCTATTATTTTAATACAATTTTTCTTATTATGACTTTGCTAAATTTTAATAAATTAATATATCTGTTGTAAAGGTTTATCAACAAGTGGTTTTGAAATAGCTTATTACTTGAATTTGAAAAAAACAGAAGGCTATTTAAGTATTAAATTTCTAGAAATGATATTCAGTGTGTAATTTTAAAATCCTTTTAATGCACGAAATAAAATGTAAAACTACGATGATTAGAATTTTAATACCAAAAGTAATGAAGGATTTTGAGATTTGAGAATTAAAAGATTTATGTAGGCTTTTAAGGAAAGAAATACTATACCCCAAAGTATTTAATATTTATGAAGATTTGAGTAATAAGGAACAAATATTTTGTGAAAGAGACAGAGAGAGAGAGAGGAAATAGACTTACCGAAAAGTGCTTTAGTAATTACTAAAAATCATATATATATATATATATATATATATACAAATTGAACATTTGAGGAAATGAGATTGTTTACAAAAAAACCCTTTGTGACACACAAGTTAATGTTTATATGTATATCTCATTATACGTTTCTCATAGAATCTAACCAATTTTTTAAGTTATAAATAACTATAATTAATACACTTATATTAATAATTATCTGGATAAACATTTCAGGTTATCGAATTTATCAAGGCAGTTTAAAATAATTTTATTAGTGCGTTACCAAAACTGATCAACATTTAAAAAAACAATAATTCTTGAAACTTCTATAACTTACTTGAATTGCATGTAATATTTTCAGATAATATATAACCCTAAAATATTAAAAATTATTTTTTTTACGGAAAATTGGTCCGGAATACATAATTTTGTTCATTTCAATAGGTACTAATCAACAATAATTTGTAAAGTCACGAAAGGAAATTTTAACCTCAAAAGAAATACGGAAATAAATTTGAAGATAACATAAGAAGTAATGTGTGAGTATTATTCAAAAATATAATTCGCACTGATATTAGACAAAAATGTAAGAATTTTTGAAAAAGAAATAAATCTCTACCCTTTTAAAGTGCTTATACCAAAGATAAGAAAATTAATATTAAGATCTTTAAAAATTAATGATAATTTTGTTTGAAATAATTATTTAATTAATTTTCAAATAAAGAAATAAACATCTGTAGTATTAATACATACGGGAATACATAAACATCCATATTATTTAGGAAACATATTAGAATGAATCAAATTTTTGTTTGCTATTAGAATTTTCAGTAACCAGATTTTATTCTTTTCTTAGTCTTTCCACCGCTATTAAATATTATAGATTCAGGTTACATGATTAATGAATATACACTTCAAATTACCCAAATGAATATTAATGACATCTTAGCATAAAGTATAGTCTAATTTGCAGGAATAATTACCGACATGAAAGGTTTCCAAGAATTCCTAAATTCATCCATATTATCTGTACTTAACAAAATGCATCGATATTTAAGGAGATTTATGAAAATGCTCTGAAGCGTTTTTAAAGATTGTGATTTTGAGACAGCATTTCAAGGAAATATATTTAATACCTGTCATAACCTATCATAATTTTCTTTCACTTTGCTTAAAATTTTTCCATCTAAAATAATAAAAAATAAGAATGCATTAAGTAAGAAATTAATAAAAATATTACACTAATAATATCGATAATAATAATAAACAGACCTCTATAATTTAATTGAAAAAATTATGTTAAAATTTTAAAATTATCCGAAAATAGTATTCAATTAGATAAGGCATTTAAACTATTTATGTAGTACATCAGAGCTCAATTATGAATTGTTATCAGATTTCATAAAATTCAAATATTTCTTTTGAATATTTTGATATGAACAGTAGAAACGGTAGAATGCGGCAAATATCACATCACCCGAGACTGCACCATTAAAGAAAAGATTGTCAACCCAATATCTATTAATTGCAAACAAACAGGACACATCGCATCCTGGGAAGGATGCCCAAGTTTTCCGAAGCACAGAAAAGGAAAAACCACGATCACATCAAATAATAGAAATAAAGAATTTGCATCTAAACCCATCCAAGGAAAAACTTATGCAGAAACTTACTACCCTACTAACGAATTAATAGAAAATCAAGAAATTAACCAAGAAAAATCATTCAGAAACCACCCAATGCAAGGAAATCAGGATCAAGAAAACTTCAGGTTCTTAGATGCTATAAAAGAAATCCAGGACTTGTTCCGGGCTTTCCCGCAAATACTAGAAGCATGCAAAAAGATGAAAAGTACAGAAAACAATATCGACAAACTCAATATTTTTATGCAAGGGATTGCATCATCACTATCGTAAATTCAAAAGAAATTGCAAAATTCCCCAAGTAAGACTTCTTTTCAAGAAATCACTACCAAGGAAAAACTCCAAACAGATGGCCACGCCCATGCCCAATCAGAAGCAAGCATCTCTCCTACCCGCTACTAACGACCAATAGGATAACAAGCTTTACCAGATCTCCGCTTTCTACTTAAGCTCAGTCATCTCACATTAATCTGATTACTTGGAACCTGTCCTGCCTAAGTTACCCTGATTTAGAGGTTAAGTCCCAACAGGGCTAGGAACTCATAATAAATTCACTACGAACGGTAGAAAACATTAAGGCTCTATTGCAGATGATTTTCTAATTCCCACTTTTAATTAATCAATTTATAAAATTTTACAAATTTCCGAAAACAATAACTGAAAATATACTAATTTTTCTTAAGAAAATAAATAAGGAACTGTAGAAAATATTGGAAATATTAAGAGAGAGAGATGTAATATATATATAGAAAGAAAAGATATAAATAGAAACGAAATTATAATAAAAACGAACGAGAATTATAATAGAAACGAAAAGATATTATATAAAATGTACTTGATAAAATTAATTATATAACTTAATAATGTTCTTGATTTAGTGGCAAAGATTAGAGATTGTTTTTCTTCACGTGGAAACAATGTATTGTGGTTGTGGGTACAAGGCTATTTTTGACTATTTTCTTTTATGCTTTTATAAGTCTTTATATGATTTGAAACATAGCATTCATGGATTCTCTACAAGGGAATAAATCTCTTTATTTAATTTAAATTGCTTTTGAAAGTTATTTTCTCTTTTTGTGTGTTTTATACGTCCTGCTTATCGGTTTCATACTCATGGCGAGTTGTACATGCAAAAACTTTGATCTTTTTGATTTATCTTTTGAATTTTTAAAGAATTTTTTAAAAATTTTAGTTATCATTGCTTTGAGTCTTTAATGTCTTAGTCTTCTAATTTTTGACGGTTAGAAGAATCAACAGTTTTCGCTGTCCTATGACGCCCAGAGTTATAATCAAACGGTCGCTGAAAATGGTAGCCGCCTTCTCCCAATTGGGTTTTGAAAGTGCCACCCTTTTCTGACGATGATAAGCATAGCTCGCTTGCTATTAAAAGATAGTTTTTAAGGAATTATTTATGGTATAGTAATGTAATGTTTACACCAATAGTAACTTGCTCTTATAAACAATTCAGTAAATGATAAATACTACATAATTAGTTTCTAAAATTAAATTTTCAAACAATTAATCGCGGTAAATTGTGTAATATTCACACCAATATAACACTTGCATCTTTAAGCAATTCAGAAAATGACAATTATTACAAATTTTCTTTCCTAAAATATTTAATTTTTAAACAATGTTTGGGATGTATTAATGTAATATTTTGAACAATTTTAACTCTCACTTTTAAATAATTCAGTAAATATTAAATATTATAAATATGATAAATATCCATAATTTTTAGTTTTATAAAACATTTAATTGTTTTAAAAAATTTCTTTTGAGTGTGATACACTTTAAAACATGGAATCGCATAAAATGGAGAATTACATTCTTTGCGATAAAAGCGCTCTTTTTCTGTAACAAATTCCTGCAAAATTACACAAGAAAAATAACTAAATTAACAACTGGGTTGGCAACATTTTTCCTTCTTTTGTAAAAAAATGTATGGTACCGGTATTATCATTCGTACATTATCAAATTAACTAAATTTTGCCAGTAAATATTGTTTGTAACACGAATAACGCACAATAATATGCGCAGACGAACTCAGCTTGTCAGCGCCCTTTCGAGAAAAGTTTCGCTAGATGGGTAGAGAAATATCGGACGAACTGAACTCGTCAGTGCCCATTATGATGCGCTTTTCGACTGACGAGCTGGGCTCGTTCATAACCATTGAATGGACAAAGACTTATTACAGAAAATATTGCGTGCTTTTTTAATTTAATTTATTTATAATGTTTTCAATTTTGCTTTTAAACTCTTTTCAATTTGTATTTTTGATTTTATGAGCTTTTTTTCAAAAATAAAATTTTTAGTTTAATCTTGCTTAGAGAAGCATGAATAAAAAAGGTTGCTCTTTCCATATAATAATTATTTTAGTTTTTAAGCATACCTACTTCCTTAAATTAATATAGTTTTTCCATACGTAATTCAATGCATTTAAGTGGATTTAAAGAAAGAAATTTAATGTATTAGAATATAAATAATATCCTCAGTGCTTAAATCAGGAATAATTTTATGTTCGTTCTTTTTTAAAAATATTTCTCTTAAGTTCAATAATGTTAGATTCATCAAAAAGTTCTACTGCCTTTTTTGTATTTTTTTGAAGTACAGCAGTACAATATGGCTCTTCCTAAACTTTTACATTCATATGCTTGTAAACTTTCAGTATTGTACAAAGTAATTAAGATATTCTCATTAAATAAGCCTTTCTTAATATTGATTGAATTTAGAAACTACTTTTATACATAAATGGCAACTATGACATTTTAAAGAGGTTTTGTCTTAATTTGTTTTAATACGAGCTCACTGAAGCGTATATTTTAATTTCTGCTTCTTTGTTTACTCATTGGGTATTTGTATAAATATTTGATGGTATAAGAGGAAAAAATCAAGTAATACAGGAATCACGCTAACATAGGCACCAATTGGATGGAATGTTGTTATTGCTATATATATCAGTGTAGTGTGAAGAACTTTGATAATGATAAAAAGAGAAAACTTTTTAAATATTTGATTATAAATTAATTTTTTATTTAAATTTTTTTCAGTATAATAGTTTTCATAACTAAATAGGTAAACAGAGTGTTTCGGTTCATTATTTGTTTTACATAACAATCATTAATAAGTGGAAAGAAGAATTTCAAATTATTTTCCTTGCTTAAACTAAGGGTGAAATCTGTTATCTAAGAAACATAAAATTAAATCACCTTTAAATAGAAAATTTTCACGAATGAAATTTTAACAAAAACAAATCTTGAAAACTATATGAACTGGAAAAGGGCCAATAAATTAATATTTTATATTAAGATCAGATATTTGCTGCTGTGAAACTATTTTTATCCACCAAATCTCAATACTCTTAATTGAATCATCTCAAAAATTGCAATCATTTGACTTAACGGCATATTTTATAAGCATGTCACTTCAAGAAATGTAGTAAATTTGTATGTTGTTGTACTTAAAATATATCAATTTTATACGGCGCAATATGTTAGAATCATAAATTATCCTGTATTTTTAGTGAACTAAAATTTTTATCACAATTTTTTTTATCTTTAAGAAAGGTCACCTCTGATTCTTCTCCCTTTTTTGTTTAACACCAAAGTCTTTGAGGGGAAATTGTGGTAATATATCTTCATTTACGAAAGGATAAGCCCCATAGTGTAAACGAGTGAAAAAAAAAGGAATTTTACATCAAAAGCTTCAAGAAACAGAAAAAGTACATCTCTAAAAAAAGTTATGAATGATTTTAGATGGAGTGTTTATCATAAATCAAATATTGTAGCGAAAATTTTGAAATACATATATCAAGCTATGAAAGTCTTAAAAACTACTATGTATCAAGCTCTAGAGAAAAATAAATCTAGAAAAAGTCTTTATTTAAATTCCTTTCTTCAGATAAATTTAGGGGGGAAAATATTAATATGAGGCATATCTTACATAGAGTTTGATGTAAATGCATCGATGCTGTTAAAGCATCTTTCAGTGAAGTGTTGCATTAAAAAAGTTTAGAAAAAAATTGCAAGATATTTTTCGAAAGCTTAAAGGATAGATGAAAGTAGATAGAAAGTTTATAAAATCTCAGTTTTATCAAAAAAACTGTAAAGAAATTATTTTCTTAAAAATGTTTTTAATTACTTTTTTATAAGTTATATTCTTAACTAGTTTAATTAGTTATATGTATAATCATATAGATTAGTTAATTAATAAGTACTACAGTTTCTTAAACTCATGTTATTTTAGAGTAACATACTTTAAAAAATAATGATAGCAGAATTTAAAAGAAAACAATTTTTAACAAACTAGTTTCCAATATAATTCAATATGGACAGAACCATTATATATACATGCTATAAAATTTTAAGCACTGAAAAAGTTCAAGCTGTGTAGTTAATTGTTAGAATATGAATTTTGATATGAATCTTGAAATAATGTATATTAATATGAAAAAGTAATTTTAATTATTTAAGTAATACTTTTAAATTTAAACAAAACATTTTCCTCCTTTTATTCATAGTTCAATAATCTTAAAATTTAAAAATTGTATAAATAAGCAATATTTTTGTTACTTACATGACATGGAGAAGTATTTCTTATAAGAAATGTATTTTATTGCTTTAATGATGACTCTGTGAAACTTTATTACAAATAAAACAAGTGCTAAATTTTTCCCCGTATTCTATTTAAGGCAAAGAAATGTATTTTTATGATGATTTATACCGAAAGTATTTCAGGTATGGGTAACATTCAAAACATGACAACTTCACCAAGAACTCTAAAATGTATTCATATTGAACCGTAACAGTAAAGAACGAATGTTATTTGTCTTTTGTACGAATGTTTGTAACTGAAATTTAAAATGCATTTTAAATTAATTTATTTAACTAGCAATATAAATCAACATTTTTAAAATTCTATTTTGTTACTTCACATGGTGTACTATAAACAATTTTTACAACAATTGAGATTTTTAAATTTTTATTTTTTAATGTGTCTTAATTTTAATAAGTGTAAATGAAATGATTTTATCTTCGCATCCTTTGAATATTTATTTTTCTTTATATACTTAAAGTTTATAATTATTTAACTGTATTCCGGTGTCATTTACATTACAGTTGAATCAGTGATAATATTTTGGTAGTTTCAGGTGATTTAGTATCTCTAGAATAGTCAATAACATGCACATTTTTAGAAATTCCTCACCGTGATTTACTTAAACTCTCTAATTGTTTTTTAATACTCTAATTTTAGTATGCACCCAAAGTAAGTGGGAAAATATACCTACTTACTTTAGATGCACTAGGCAATAAAAAGTAAAACATGGCTAGAACTGAGACATCTTGATTCAAGTTTTGATCAACATTCATGACTCCTACAGCTAATGGCCTTTCTATAAATAAAAACTATGAACGACAATAGTTTGTATTCCATTTATGAATTTGAATATTATTCCATTTGAGCAATTGATAATATATTTTATGGGAGTGATATAGAATGTTTAAGCCTAATTAGGGAATGTAGAAACTGTTTCTCGTTCTGGAAAATTTCTGAAATGGAGGAGAGCTATGGAAAGTCAATCACATAATAGGCTTCGCTTATTGTTATAAATAAAAAGTAAACATATGTTAGTTAGCGTTCGTTGGTCTATATCTTGCATCATAAGAAAGTATATAAATATTTCTATACAATTAGTTTTAATTCAAATGATACCATCCTCTTCATTAAGAAGCCCCTTACATTAAATGTAATTACAAATACATTTTCACTCCTAAGACCATCTGCCTTTCCAATATTGTTGTTTCTTTATTTAGTTTAATTCTTAATCCATAATTATAGAATTTCATTTCTTAGTTAATTCATTTCGTATATTCATGTAAGATACATTTTCTTTGTACTGATTTTATTTTCTGGAAAGCTAGAATTTTATAATTAGTCTCTTTATGAAATATAACTCTCCAAATTTAATTTAGCTTGATTATCAGTTTTTAGCACTTTTAAAATTAGAACTGTCATTACTTTAAGACACTTTTTGCTTACGAAAACAGGCCTATTTTTCCCTTTTTAAGAAAATAATTTTGAAAAGAAGTAATTTATTTTACATTTAATTCCAAAAGAAAGTTGTTTTAGCTCGTAGGCAAGGAAAGAAAGAAAGGAAGCAACCTATTTTCTAGATATTATGATAAATGTAGAAAACAACAAATTACACTTTATTTACACTTGAATTTTTTTATATTTTATTAACTTATTATTTTGTTTAATCAAAGATTTTAACATAATTCAGATAGTAGATGGAGTGTAATTTTACCCCTTACAATGTTATTAATGACTGAAATTATATATTTAGATTATATGTGCTTACCAGCCAAACCATAATCTACCACAGAGTGACAAATACAGTTCCAAACGGATGTACTACATATTCCGTTTATTTTTTTTTAGAGATAATCCATTTATTCTTTATATAATGCTTTATCGGTAAGAATAAATCTGTATTAATCTTAAGTTTTTATTGTGAGTAATACAATCGGAACACTAGAAAGATATCTTCAGTGATTGGTTCGTCCTGTTTATTAATATATATATAATATTTTCAAATTTATCCAACTTGCAAACTCCCTTTCGATTTGTCAGAAATGTGCTTTTTTACATTCAAATTAAAGGATTTTAGTTGATTTTACAATATGCTACTACATTAAAAAGATAGTTAAATTTAAATTTGCATGTAAGTTGACATAAAAAAAGTTTCCCTACTATTGATATTTTTTGAGTAAGATTGAGTTTTCTGTAATATTGTAATTTTCTAGTATTATCATATTGTTATTTAAAGTAGCAGAAACCTGAAATTATGGGCTTTGATTCATGAAGAACTTATAAGCTTTTGTATAAGAGTAAATCATTGAAGCAGAAAATGCTGATAACAATATTTAGTTACAAGAACATTGTTAGAATAAATCAAATTGGAATGATTCAAGTAGGCAAAAATTTCATATCTGATTCAGATCAATGAGGCTACCAGAAAAATTATTGAAAAATGCATTTGAATGTTATAAAAAAATTTATAACCAAATTGTGACGTAGGGCTGTTTACGAGTTTCTTTTCCTAACCTCAGGGTATTCTTAGGTAATTTGTATGATGCGTTATTTGTATGAACTTCCAAACCCAAATGATACGTTATTAGGTAATTTAAATGAAGATAAAAGAAATGTAGAAATGTAATCAATTAAATAAGAGATAGTAATATATAAGAGTCAAATATTTTAAGCGGAGAGAGAGACCATTTCAAGTTATTGCAACATTACACATCAAGAAGAGAGAAGAGAGCGTTTTTCGTTGTGTTGTGTTTATATATGAGGGAAATTTCATTTGAAACGTCAGAGACTTGTGGTATGAATAAGGGGATTCCGGGGAAATATCATAATAGATAGGGAATTAAAAGGGATTGTTTTAACATATTTATAATTGGTTTACGTGGATTTAACCAGTTTTAAGAGCGCGGAATATAATAAATAAAAGGATACTTTGGAAAGGGATCAGGAAATACAAATGAACATTATCTTTTTAAGGAGAGTATGAGTAAATTTAGTAAATTAAATTATTATAGTGAGAAATTAATGCGAATTAAGTTAAATCATTACACACACACACACACACACACACACACACACACACACACACACCCACACACACACACACACACACACACACACACACACACACACACACACACACACACACAAACACACATATATGTAGAACGGGGGTGATGAGATTGTACATCCTGAATCTACACTGGTTTGCTCTTACTCAAATAGCTGGTTTGTCTGGGAGAGTAATTCCATTAACCGGATTCTCTCCATAGGATCTTTCGAACAAGAATTTCAGATGGATGAAGAAGACTATACACTAAATTGGCATGTGGTACGTACAAAAAACTGAAGTTCGAAGCAGTCATAGGTTAAAATATATTAAAACGAGCATCAGTGAACTTCACAAAGAATGTTGTAGAATTTGTTAAATATGAAAATCAAGCAGTATTAATGAAGATACTAGCAAAAAACGTCGAAAAAGTAGAACTGAAACACATTGGAGACCTTGAGATCAAAAAAGAACTTACGAAAAAGATAGAACGATACAAGCCTGAAAAGATGGCAAGCACCGATGTCACCATGGGAATTATTTTAAAAGATGATGAACCAGTTCTTCAATCACCACGCCGATTAGCATTTACGGAACGAGAAAATGTAAAAAAATAAATATAAGAATGGCTCAAATAAGGCATCATACACCCCAGGCTTATCAAAATACGCCTGTCCAGTCGTAATGGTCAAAAAGAAAGATGGAACTTCGAGAATGTGCATCGATTACCGAAAACTCAACCGAAGCTGGTGAAAGATAAATTTCCTTTACATCCCATCGAAGATGTTTTTGAAGCAAACGTTTATTCCACGTTAGATTTGCGAAACGTTTTTTTTTTCACGTCTGCGTTGATGAAGATTGCATAAAATTCACGTCTTTTATCGTACCAGATGGACAATGCGAATTCAATAATGTTCCTTTTGGGTTAAGCACGATCTCAGGTGTTTTTCAAAGATTTGTTGCAAGCATTTTCAGAGACCTTACACGTAAAAAATTTTTAGTAAGCTATATGGATGACCTTATTGTTCCAGCAAAAGATGAAAATGAAGGACTCCAAATACTTAAAATTTTGTTTGAAGTTGAAAAGAAATATGGTCTGGAGATAAAATTCAAGAGTCAAATCCTGATGCAAAGAGTTGAATTTTTAGGTCACATAGTAGAGAATGGAATCATCAAACCCTCACTCACAAAGACATTAGCAGATGCAAAGTTTCCAGAACCAACGAGCGACCGTAAAGAAAATACAAAGTTTTCTAGGATAAACAGGATATTTCCGAAAATACATCAAAGATTACTCGAAATTTGCGAAGCCGTTAAGCGACCTCACAAGGAAAGAAAATCCATTTGTTTTTAGAACACATCAAAAGGAAACAATCGAAAAGTTAAAGAAAGTATTGTCTGAAGATCCAGTCTTACGCATTTACAAATATAGAAGAAGAATAGAATTACAAATAAAAGATGCCAAGAAGAATACAGAAGAAGTACAATCCGAAAATTGGAAGATTTACAAGTAGAGAAAAAAAAATATCGGCTGATGTCATACAGCTCCAGTATACGAAAAACCAATATGATAAGACATTTTTCTATCAACACCATTTAAATATCAAATGTATATAGGTATTATTTGGTGAAGCTCGTTTGATTTAATTTTATGCTATGTTATTTTCTTTTCATGTACTCTCCATATTATCTTGACTTATTATTTACATTATCTATGCATGCTTATTCCCATTTCATGCTGTTTTACATCAGTATTTTTATCATTCTTATATGATAAAGTGTTACAAAAATAGATTACATATTTTTCTTCATGTAGAATATTGAAAAGTTTTGAAATTCCCTTTTTTATTATTTTTGTGTAAATAGTTATTTTGAAAACTATGAAATATAATTAGTGAAATTTTGGAAATGTCAGTATAGCTGGAGACCAGCTCTATTTAGAGGGGTCGAACTGTGTAGAATTTTCCAGCTAATTATCAAAGAATTATTTGTATTTTCCAATGTTCTGTAAAATCAGTCCCTGAGTCACTCGATAGATGGCTCCACGAATCAGCGTCATGGATAGCTAGTGCAATGCCACCTATTCCTGAACAAAACTGAGCGTCATTTCATTCTCGCTCTCTCTTTCCTCCACTTTCAGCTTCTCTTTTCCTCCGCATTACCCGCGTCGGAAGTAAGCTCTGAACGCCAGAGCGCATTACAACGTCCATCACCGATATGGGATAAGGTTAATTAGGTCGCCATCTACTTGTCTCGGAAGAACTGTTTACTCCTAATAGAAATAACCTGTGAATAGATTAATGTGCATATATTTTCCCTCTTCATAGTGAAAATATATACACATTAATCTATATACAGGTAGTGACTTGAGCCTCACCTACGCTGGTTAAGAGAAATTTGTTCTTCGCTAGTTTCGTTAGATCGATGATTCTTCTTCTGGTATTTTCTCGTATTAGACTGACGGTACTTCCGGTGTCGATAAGTGCAGTAATTTTCTTGTTTCCAAACATTATTTCCTTGGTGCTTTCGTGACTGATAATTGCCATCCTTGTTTCTGTCGTGAAATTCGTTGTTCTCTTCGGCTGACTTGTATTTGGCTCTTTCGCTGAATCGTTGAATCTTCTAAACCTGAAGTAATTCGTTTGAGAGTGATTAGAAACATTTGAACTCGAGTATCTTTCTCTCCCGTGAATTCGATTTTGGATCCGTCGATTTGAGTTTTCGTGATTTCCTTCTTAATTTCCGTGACTGGCGGATTGAGCTTTGTGATGTCGATTGTAATTAGTGGTCGCTGCAATTTTGATACTTGATCTGTCATGCTCGAATTTTCGTGGCGGTTCAAATTGTCGAAATTTTTCTGGAGCTCTGAAATCTTGTTTTCACCTAAAATACGTATTAACTGGCTTTTGATTTAGTGTTCTCTTGAAGTCTTCGTATTCTTCAAATATTTCGGATTATTCGGTTGGCGAATTTATCACTGTCCATTCGCTTAGAAAATGTTGCTTGAAGTTGGTTGGATCTCTACGTTTCATTTGGTTTGAGATGATCAGTTTTCTTAACTCTTCAAAAGATTCGATTTTTAAACCTGATGTCTACCCGTCGAAATATGTTACAAGTTTGCGATAAAAATCATCGGTCCAAGTGTGGCTATAAACTTTTTGATGCGTGATAAATAATTGGCGAAACTTTTCTGGCAATTGAAATCTTTTTAGCAGAAGTTCTTTTACGTGGTCGTAGTTGTTTGCTATCTCCTCTGGTTCACGTGCGATGATGTGAGAAATTTCGGAAGGTAAGAGTCCTAAAAGATATGAAATCCAATGTTCTTTTGGAATTGTTAAACGTTGCACTTGACGTTCGAATAAGACTAAATATAACCTAATATCTTATTTAACTTCATATTTATGGAAAAATTTGGAAATTTTCTTGCCTAGTGATTTCGAATTTCGTTTTCGTTTTGTGTGTAATTTACATTGATTTTCAAATTTTAATCACTCTAGCTCAATTTCATATTGATCTTGACGTCGCTTCTCTTCACAGTCTAGTTTTCGTTGTGCTTCGGCAAGTGTTTGAAGGTGTAACTTTTCTTCAAATTCTTGTTTTCGTTTCATTTCGGCTAGAGTTTCGAGGCGCAGCTTTTCTCCCAAAGCTTAAGCTTCAAGGTGCATTTTTTCTTCCATTTCTTCTTTCGTTTTTCGCTGTTATATAATACATTTAAGCAAACTTTTATTGAACTCCTTATCATATTCAGTATGTTTAATGATTAAGTCCCTTAGTTTCTTAACTGTCATTGAAGAATCAGGCTTTAGATCTAATTCTTCCGCGAGGATAAACATATTTTCTCGACGTCCTTTAGTGAGGTACGACATTTTGAAATTAATATGTAAATAAATAAATATAATCTATTAATTTGAAAATTTATATTCTAATTGTTTTTACGTAATAACAACAAACAAGTGATTTTAAAATGAGACACGTTTATTAAGGTGAATTTCGTTTAATTAATTTGCTTAAATACACACACATACATACATATATATATATCAAAAATATACATTGAACACATTTATGCAAATGCAAAGATATTTGAAATAAATTATGGAAATGATGATATAAATATATAAAATTTCTTTCAGTCTATTGCAATATAATTTGTTAAAGTACTCCTTTTTTTTTTTTTTTTTTTAAAAAAAAAAAAGAATTATTTATCATATCAATTTGAAATCCCTTTGTTAAAATTTTCTACAGATCTGAATCTAAAAATCGTGAATGAATATGAAGTGATTCATTTAGAACCAAAATATATTCAGACATACAGTGAAATAATCAGAGAATCAATAACAAAATCATCTATTTTGAGAATACACTTTCAATTTGCTTAATTTAGAATTCACTAGACTGTCCGGCCTATTTTTCTGACAAAGTAATACGTTAACATTCATTGAGATAGTGAAACCAAACAGCGAACATTGTTTAGGCGAACGCTGAAGTAATTTCAGAAAGTTTACTCTTTCTCTGGACAAGGAAGTCTACGAAGGAAGTTGACTGAACGTCTTGAGCGCAGATATTTTGTATGTGCTAATGTATTTTTGTATGAAAGTTAGTATTACGTGTCATATATTTCAATACAACCTGACATCGAAATAAGATAATATTACCTAAAATTTCGAATCGAATAATTGCTAATTTCCATAGAGGTTCAAGAAAAGTAATATAGAAGCTCATTCAATTTCAGTTTGGAGAAAAATTACTTGCAGATAGCGCTAAAAAGGAAGCAAATATTAAATTTACAGTAAGAAATATTTCCGAAATTCAATACCTAGATGTAAAAAATATTTACTTTAAAAACAGTATTTAATTTTTTGCCAATGGAAAGAAAAAGGTGGATTTGTGAATTCTTTGAAATATATTTCTACAGTATTTGTGTTTTTGTGCATTGCATACTAATTAATAAGACATAAAAATCAGAATAATTATCCGCATAAATAGATAATGATCGGTAAATTTCTTAATAGGCTTTTCTTAGAGTATATAAAGTATCATTAACTAAAATAACTTCCCAAATGTAATATTTTATTCATCAACAAATTACAATTTATTACTCAATGCACGTGAATATTTTACATCATAAAAAGGTGAATAAAAATCGGAGAACTTACGCATTTTTCCCGTTTTCTCTGAACAAAAATTGTCAGCTTTGGAAAGTTTAAAATATTTTTATAAAAGGAAAAGAAAAAAAAATATGGTGTTTGTCTAGTGAATTGAGACGACTCTACAACCTGGGATTTGGAGCAGTTCCGCTTTGAGCCTCTTAGAGATACCATGCAGAAACTGTCTAGAAAGAGCCAAATAAAAAGAAAAAAGGTTTTTTTTTATGTCAAAAAGTTTGGAAAGAAATACTCTTCCAGACGATGCTGCATTTTGTATGTTCTCAAAATCAGTGTACTTTGGATGAAAATGTTATTTTCTCTAGTTATGTAAGAGATCGTTTTCAACATTTATAGTTACTGATTATTAAAAATATAAATGATCTATTGTAAATCAAAAATCACAGATGAGATATGGAATTGTTAACATTTACTTTACATGCAATATAGCTTCACATTTATTGAATCTAATATTATTCATTTATATCATCTTATTTCCGTAGAGAGTCAAGAAAATAAGAATTAAGTAGAAAAGTAATTATTCAACAAGAGTTTACCATTTTCTAAAATAAGCATATTTGTTCATTTTGAGCAGAGTTTATAATAACTACATATATTTTATGGTAGGTGTTAGATTATTAAAACGTATGGTAAATTTACAGAGGAAAAACTATTCTTTACTCATTAAATTATATAAATTTATTCACTGCATTCATATTAATGATTTCATTCATTCGCTTTTGTTCTCATACTTATGTGTTTTTGATTAAATTTAAAGGCTAGTGCGCATTGTTATCATTGCTTTACATTAATATAAGATTGTTATTGATTCCAAAACTTAATTTATGCCAACTAGCTTTAGCAAATGTTAGTGGAAAATGAAATAAGCTATATTTTATTTGTAGCTAAAGGGTAAATAATTAGAATTTAAGAAAAATCAAACGAACATGTTATAAAATTATGTGACATAGACATTTATGTCCTGAAGGAATCACGAGATTGATAAGATAGGAGAATTGTCTCAAAGAATATGGTTCAGTTCAAGAATATATTTGAATTTCTGCTATCCACCATTTCTTATTCAAAGTAAATGTTACTTCTCTAATGAAAGATAACTAAAACTGTTTAAAACGTCTCGATATATATTGTTTTCTCAGAATGTATATTGCTTATGTCCTCGAAAATCAGTTTCTGTTGATTACTTTTTACTTTTTATGCTTTGCATGATAAATGTGAAACTTACTTAAAAATATCATTTGTTAATAGAGCGGCAATAAATTATCATGTTTACATACTCATGTTAGAAATATTATAAAGTATTATAAGTAATATAAGAATCGAAAGGAAATTTTTAAGCTTTTAATCAGGATTTTAAATTAAAATGTTCATTTATAAAATTGAAATCGAAAACTTAAAGATGTTAATGAATGTTAATGTGCAGAAATTAATATTTTATGTTCAAAAATATGCTTAAGAATCTCATTTAACTTTCATAATCACATAAGTAGTTATAAAATGCTTTTCGTATATACATGTAATCCATAAAAACTGGTAAGCATATTTATTGTATGATTAGGAAAATTGTACTATACATAATTTAATTTTAAGCTTAAAAAGCCTGATAAAACTTGCCTGACAAGATTATTACATTATTTATGAATGACACAATTATTGTTCATCTCCAATACGAAATAATTGTTTAATGAAGAATCTATAGATAAATATATAAAATGAAACGCAAATGCGGTGTAACAGAAATAAAATTAGTTTTTCATCGAAATTTGAATATAAGATTCTCAACACTCCTACAATGTTCAGATGATAGATAGATCTTTTGTGAAATAAACATACTAGACAGGAAAAAAAACAGAAAAATAGGTCTACTTTTACACAGCTGTAGGGAAATGCCTAAATTGTGAAGCAGTTCTTTAACTCGAATGAGGATGATTGGAATTGTTTTACTGGTTTAGAGAGCTTGTTGAGTAGCTAGATGCATTTATTTTGAAATGGATGGGTGTCATTGGGTGTTGAAATAGTAAGTAAAGGGAAGTGATGATTCCTAGAAATATGAATCTTCCTTGGAACAGCTATATGATCAAATCCACGTACGAAATTAAGGCTTGTGGCTACAATTCCCATTCCTCTGAAAAGGTGGATATTTAAGTTTCATAAAAGCCCTATAGATAGTAAAAGACGTGCATTGATTCCTTCTAGAGACTTCTAAACGGGCTTGAGAGAACCGGCCAGTAAACAAATGATCTTTAACCCCACTATGTCCAATTTATTGATTCGGATAAATCATTTGACAAATCCTAAAAAAATGTTTTTTTTGGACTTTTTTGATACAGTAATCATTTAAACAGTATACTTGATTTCCAAGTAGTGTTTCTGACATTTTAGATTGGACAGAGACTTTATGTTCTTTGAAAAATGGAGTTAAACTTGTTGATTACTATTGCCGTTTTTTTCATCGCATACACTTAAACTGTAAAGATATAGTAGCATTTTAAATGTACATATTTACTGTAATAGATGGTCAAAATAAAAATTTCCTGAATAGTGTTTCGAAAATCAGATTTCCGTGATTCTTGTAAATTACAAATACACTAAAGAGTATTACAATCCCTTTTTATGTGTACTAGTAAAACAATACTTAATTCTTTCAAATTAATATTTCTTCTAAGATAAGAAGAAAATTAAATCATAGTATAACAATGAAAGATAATATTCCAATTAAGCTGATTTGTACAAAGAAACGTAATTGCAATCATTTTATAAAGATGCATAAGGTACACTTAACTTATAAGACAGATAATACATGAGTACCTGGAAGAATATCATCATCATTTGCAGACACATCAACCGTATAAATGAGCAGTCATACACCTATAAATACCAAAACAACAATACTACAGGAGAATTTTCAATTTTCATTGTTCTTAAAATTATATATAATGCTACGTTTTTTTCTTTTCATGATTAAAAAACTATAACCCGAATTTAATTATATTATAAATATTGCAAATCAATAATACCGAAGATTTTTTTCCAGGGGAAATGTTGTCAGGGTTTAGCAAAAATTATATGATACGTGTTGTTCATTGATGAAAGATGCTACTTACAATTTTTTCATAGTTACCGAAACAGAATTTTTAAACATAATGTAGTTTTTTAGTAGATATTTGTTTAAAGTTAAAATTTTCTTTTATTTCTATAATTCATTTAACATAATTATTTAAGGAATATTAAAATATTTATATTTATATTGCTAAGTTATGTTTCACGTAAGAGACAGATACAATTCTTATATTATCTTAAAAGTTACAATATCCTTTATATAATAATTCGTATTCTAGATTAGATATATCGTAAAAACACTTCTTCATTAAAACAAAAAAAAAATATATAATATGATTTTTTTTAAATTACTTATTTACAATTATGAAACATTTAGAATTGTGAACGAGAAAAATTAAAGAACATCTAATTTAAAAAAAAAACGCCTTACAGTAGGTTCAATATAAATTGCATAATGCAGTGAAAAATTGCATCTATTTTTTACATAAAATTGAAACTTATTCTTTAGAAATATAATAAAACTTCTCAGTTTGCTTAATATGGAACAAGTAAAACATTTTGAAACCTTTATTCAATTTTGTAAAAGGCATGCTTCAACGTCTCAGTGTAAAATTTACCCGAATGTTCTACGGACAAATATCCGGATAACTTTATTATTCTCTCTCACTCTATTCCTTTATACAAATGAAATCAACAGAAACATAAATTTTTACCACAATTCAAACGCTTTTGAATTATAACGAGTTATCAGAAGTTTCACCAGTATAATATGGAAGGTAAAACGGCTCTTAGTTTTGTGCCTCTCTTTGGTTTTAGTAGTGGTTATCATAATGACGAATATATTACATTTTATCTCTCAAAATATTTTTTACTTATTTTATTTATATTATTTAACTTTAATTAGGATATCTTGTTCTTACATTATACAAAGTTCTAATGGATTTTTATATTTTTTTTATTTATTAGCTGAAACAGTTGTCTTTTCAAGAATAAATTGGGTCGGTAATAAAATATATACTCCAGAACATAAAGCTTTTGTCATCTCTTGTCTTTTCAGATATAAATTAAGTAGAAGAAGAAGATATAAAGTGCTTTTAAGGAACTTTGCAAACGAGCAATTACATTGACTCGCTTTTCTACTGGTTTAATGTTAAGAAAATATTTTGTATGGAAGGGAAATAATAATTATAGAAGCAGAAAAATTCCTGATTGCATGTAGATTAAGAAATTACAGTAACTAATGGCCATGGTAGTAACTGGCCATAGTACTGGTTACACACTTGAGTCTTAATTCCGCTGAAGCCCATCCTTCAAGATGAAATGGGCCTCTATAAAAAGTGCTCCACTCACACTTGATCTAGAGATCATAGAGGCCTTATTTCTGTCGTGTCATGGGTTCGAGTCCCGATGCCTATAAAGACCCTCTGCGTAGTGGGGATTATCTGTGTAGTGTAGAGTGTATCACATCTGTTGAGATTCAAAGTCATCACACTAAGATGGCGTGGAAATTTGGAGAATGAAGTTCTGGTTATAATTTTGGACTCGTTTTGGAAATAAATGTAATGATTATGAATATAATATATGACAAGGAGCTTTTCAACACTTAAGAATTATGAGGAATATGTTTTCATATTTTAAAATTTAAGAATAGTGTGAAATTTTGAGTACTTCTAATTTTAAATAAGCTTAAGTATCTTTTAAATTTAGAGTAAAATTAGCCTCCCTGTTGATATTTTAGTATATAATTTTTCTCATTGTACAGTATATTCAATAATTAAAATTAAATAACTTACATAGGAGTAATTCTCATTTCTAATCTCTTTCTACTGTCACAATGAAGTCATGATCTATAATAGTCATTTTACAGAAAAGAGGTTTAATTCAAGATTTAAAAAAATCTCTGTAAAAGAAAGTTTACTGTTATTATGTTTTTAAAAACTGCAAAACATAAACTTTTTAACACTAAAATAAGCATCCAAAAAGACCTCTTTAAAAAAACCATTCATGAGAAAAGCAAATCCTCGTAATGAAAATGCGAAAACAATATAATCATTTTCCAAGTATTTGTTATCTTTTAGTTTCTTTATAAGATATATTAAATAAATCTCATTTCCTAGGATACTCGTAACCAAACTTCAGTTTGATTCTCTTGGTTCGATATTCCCCAAGAAGCTGACGAATGATCTTTTTTGGCGGACGATTTTCTAGGTGGAGTTTGCTCTTATTTTCTCTTTTGCTTTTAACTATACATACGTGCTTGTGGTATTTTTTCTTGAAATTCTCTTCCTGAAAATTGAAGGTTGTATGTCGTTTTCTAAAATGTTGTGACAGGTTCATTTGACTTTTTTCGCCTCCTTATTTAAACTTTTAGATACATTTTGTTTTATTATAAAATAATATTTCTTTAAAGTAGAATGTTAAAGATAGTATAAATTAAAATATCATTATTAAACATAAGAATAATGAATGGTATAATGTTAAGTAGAGCATAATTCAGTTAATCAGGTCCTTATTAGTAAAATTATTATATTATAAGTTAGAATAATTAAAATGAATATTTCACTATTCATATATTCTACTGAATGTAAATATATATATGTATAATATAAAGTTTTTTTTCTTTCATAAATGGTCTCATTTTATTATTTAACACAATGAAGGAAAAAAGCATTGTATCTGAAGAATTTTCTTGAGCATTTTATTAACATTTTAAATATCAAATATTTTTATTTCACAATCTGAGAGCAATTTTATGATAAATTTACAAAATAATAATAATGATAATAATAAATAAATAAAATACTGCGACGTTATTCTACAAATATTTTATGTATGATTTAAAAAAAGTAAAGTTCTGTAATAAGCTACTTTCGTACTTAATTTGAAATGTGTGACAGGCATCAACTTTAAACAAAATCGCCAAATTTAGAAAAATATCATTCCGAAAACAATCAAAAATGTCTTCTACATAGAAATTTCGAAATGAAATGGATATTCTAATTATCAAAAATAAATTTCCTTTAAGATGTAAAAGAATATCCCGTATATAACTTATAACTGTGACCTAGAAAGAGAACTGAAATTGCTAGTTTCTGCAAAAACTTTCTTAATTTGCAGCTTCCAAACGTGATCAAACCGGAACATCAAAATAGATAACTCTAGCCTACCTAGAGAATATTCACAAGGGCGAGAGCTCTACCACAGAATTCATGAACATCGGAGGGCAGTCTTTTAGTGGTAGAGCGATGTTACGAAGTTAGCAAGCATTAATGGTACCATGGTACGACAAATCACGTCTCCAGATCTAGAGTTCCAAGCTACAAAATCAAGAGACTGCAATGTCGAAAGTTTATGTTAAGCACTCTATTAAATTGCTCTCTATTTTTCATTATAAAATCTAAAAACTTCCAGAATATTCTTTGCTCTTCCAGAGAAATAATGCAGTGTGATGTACAAAGGAATGCATAATCAGTTTGAGGGAGTTTTCTCTCAGTTGGATAAACTATATTATTCGGTTATCTATATATCTTCAATTCAACCTGCTGCAAGACCTGTACGAAGATACAAATATTTGACTACAAATGAAACTTTATATTTTTAAAATATTTCGTTTTAATTCGTTTTAATTTTCTCTAAATATTTCGATATAAATATTAGTGGTGTTATTTAAAATATTGTGTTTGGATAAAACGCCACCGGAAATTTTATTTATCAAACAATTTTAAATAAACTTCTTAATAATATTAAATAATTTTAAATAATAAAACTGAGATTTTCATGCTCCTGTTGACAGGTCTGATATATATTTGATGATCATAAAATATCCTTTTTCCCGTATTTACAGCCACAATCCAGGGATAAATTTTTAAATAATATTTCAAAGGCTTGTCAAAATTTCGGGATTAGTTGGAAACCTCATTTAGTTTTAAAACTGTAATTGATTCACAGTGTATTCCAATTATAAAGTGGTTCATGCAAACTTATATTTTCATTTTTAATATGGTAACGTATATTCTCAAATAATGAATAGGTGGTTCCACCCTAAAATTCTTGTGGTCATGAGCCATTACAATATAAAACTGGATGACGTGGCATTGTACTTTTGAGGTTGTTTACTTATGTAAGGATCACAAGTACATGGTAGTTTAATTAAAGTCTCAAATGAAATTAAATCAGAATTGTAAATTAAATAATAATTTTTGTATTTGTTAATAAAATGAATGCTGATATTATTATAAAAAACTTTGAGTAAGAAATTACCATACAAAATTTATGGTACTTAAAACTTCTTGCACAATTACATGATAAATTGAAAAATACTTCTTTCTTTACTGTATGATTGGAAAACCAACAAATAATGTTAAATTTTTAAGAACACAAGCCTACGCCTCCAATGCTAAATTTACAAATTTATCATTGGATTTACGAATATAAATGTAATATTTATATTTGTAAATTATGCAAAAAAAATTGTAACATTGCATACCCAAATTCAATTATAGTTTCCTTCACAACAACTTATTGCATCGCAGCTGTATATTTATAAATTATGCCAAAAATATGGTGGAACTATGCACGGTTATAGTATGTTACAATTGTAGCATCATGTACATTTGGTATACACATTATGTTTCCTACAACAAATAATGTTAACACATAATAAAAATAAGTTCGTTTACAGTAACTTGAAACCACAAAAACATTATTTTTGCTTTATTTTTAATATGCTTATGACATCTATAACTAGCATATCAAAAGTTTGGTAATATTAGCACTCTTTAGAGTTTTTGTAAAACTTATTTATTAACACAGAAATTAGTGAAATATTGTAACAGTTTTGAAAATATGTTTAATGTGTTTTAGTAAACACGGACGAGGAGCATTTTTTTTAAAATAAAAGCTTATCCTTTAGTCAAATTCAAACTAATACTTATAGAAATAAATTTTAACCTGGAACCTGTTCCGTGAATTAAATTTGGGAAATATCTTAAGTGATGATAATTCATTTTTGAACTGTACAATTCTCCTTTTCTTCATCATACTGTGCGACTACAAAAGTGCCTCCAGGTAACCATTCTTAAAGGCAGTTAAATTGTGAAAAAAAACCATGTAATTACTTTACTTTGAACGTCAGTCAAGTGACAAGCATGACACCTGAGCTGACGCTGCCGTCTCCTAACTTCAACAATATGCCTTCAGGAGGACTTTGAGCTTGACAGACTAAAAATGCGTTAATCCCAGCTATACGTTAGGTTTTAAGCGGCATCAAGGCTCGAACCCACGACTTGACGAAAATCGCATGCTGCGAGTCCCTGATCATGACCACTAGGCTACCGCGGCTTGAAACCCTCAATTATAGATTTGTTAGAAGACGTATTAAGGCAAAAAAATTCAAACCTTCATCATATGTAATTCTACCCAAGCTTTTCCTAATCATCTTTTGAATTGTATGTTAGATACAGAGGTGATTTCTTTACAACACCTTATTTCGATTATGGTTTTTTTGAGGACTTAAGGTCTCTTGGACTTAGTCTAAATTTCCGAAAGTCAATGTAGAATAAGTTACAACAGTTGCTGTTTTAAAGAAAAGAAATAAAAGAGCAAGACTTCTGATTATAAGAAATGTGGCTTTTATATTTCTATTATATTCATTTATTTTGCACTACCCACACTTTCTGCATTTCATAATCCGTTACATTCAACTATTTATCAATGAAACTATACACAAAATTTCATTTAGTTAGTTACATTTTAAGCAATACGAATATTTTTAGAATAAATAAAAATATTTTAACTAAATATATATCAAATATACAAACAGGGTTTGAATAAAAATTTCAAATATGTGTTCTTCATTATGTATTTCTGAACCATTGGCTTAGCGTAGCATAACTTTTTTAATGAAATCCTATAAATTTTAATAGAAATTTGTTATAAAGAATGTCTTGAGAGAAATTTTGGATAAATATTTGTCTCACATGTCTATTAAGACGTGTGACCGAAGCATGCTACCATTAAAATAATCATATCTTTCAAATTATCCAGCTGTTATTGGCTTTGATATATGCCGAGTTTCTCTCTTTTTTGTTTTTCTAAAATTTATCTGAAAACCAATAAAAATTTAGTTTTCTTCAAGATATATAGTATACTTTGATAGGAAAAATACCATTTTTTATTATAATGTATAGTCTTAAGAAATATCGTTGTTATGTTTGGGTTATGACAAACGTTCCTTCTAAAATAATTCATAGTTCCTTTTTAGAGAAGCGAGCGTTTTTTCTCGCAAAATCTTTTATAGTAAAATTCCTTTTTTTATTTCTCACATCTTGCGCTTTTTCCTTTCTTAAATCAAGATATATTATTCTGATTTTTTTGAAAAGAGCTTGGTGCTTGGCTGGAAAAAAACTATCCAAAGGCATCCTTTACAAAATAAAATAATAATAATAAAAATCTGCGCCTTTTTTGAAAGAAAAATTGGAGAATTCAAAGCTATACCACGCTGTGGGCCTTACATCCTCTATGTCAGATAAACAGATATATTTGAGAAACATAGGCTCTAACATATTTAACACATTTTTTGGAGTTAGAGTCCAACCAAATAAGTCACAAAGTCAGTTGTTTTACCTTCTAAAAGAATTGGTTAATAATAAAAGTATACCGTCTTATTATATTAGTTTAAGAACAGCATATGCAAAGGTTTTTATTTAGAACGGTAAACTTTGTTCAGATATGAAAACACAAGCTTTTTAAAAATGTTTTCTTGCTTTGTATCTTATGTATGAATGTGTGAGTGAGAAAGACAAATAAACAGTTTATGTTCTCACACACAAATTTATTTCATGAAAATTTTCAAATAAATTAACATTACGTATCACTCCAGACATGGATTTATTTCTTAATTCTAAAAAGTAATAATTTGAATTAGCTTCTAAAAAGTTATATAATTTTTTTTTCCTTTCTTATATGAAAAAATCATCAATAATTTTGGTTTATTCCTGACCCATTACATTTTGAAAACAGTCATATTCAATAAATAATTTTATGATATAACAAATATAAAGCTTCTATATTTATTTAAAGTGTTTAAAATGCTTATGCTAATAGGTTCAAAAATATCAGTAGCAGTAAAATTTTATCTTTTCCAATGTGTGCAATTCAATTTTTATTTTCTTTTAGACATTAAGATATATTTTCCTGTTCCTCTTCAAATAGACTTTAAGAGTACCTAGCTAAATGTAATATAAATTATATAAACCTCAAAGTATTTATAAATGTGTGAAATATTTGTGCAAAATAACTCTACAAATGTCTTACAAATCAATCAAAAATGAATCAAAATAAGGAGTTTTCCTACGAGCCTATACTACAATGAATTTTTAAATGTAGTTTTAGACATTCAATCATACATGTAGATTTAATATCTATTTAATCTTACCTATTCTTTTATTAATGCATAATGCTATGATTTTACATATAAGTTTGCTTACATAAATGTACATATATGTGTGTGTGTGTATGTGTATATATTACATATGTATGTATGTACGCATATATAGATCCGAAAATTTAAGTAAATTAAAATTAAGAAAAGCCTTTTACATGCACATACAGATATATATATATATATATATATATATATATATATATATATATATATATATATATATATATATATATATATATGAAATACAGATATATATATATGTGAGAGAGAGCGTGTAATGATTGTACTTTAATTTAACAGTTTCACTGAATAGTAATTGAAATTTTTAATTTTTCTCATTCTCTAATTCAAAAGTAAAGAGTCAATTTCTATTTCCTGATCCAATTCCAAATTATTCCTTTATTTTTTTTGATCAAGCCTTCATAAAATTTGCTTAATCCGCTTTTCCATAGTAATAATTCTGTTAGAAACAATTCCTACTAGACTTCCTGTCTGCAGCTAAAGTACCTAAGATTCCATATACCTAGATCACGCGAGTACTATGTGACTGCCACAGGTCTGAAAAATTTAACATACACAGTGAAGAAGCTCTCTCTTCTGGCATTTTTATTTCGGCCGTGATGATCGAATCCACGCTGCTCATCTTTTAAAAATATATATTGTCTCTTAATGTAACTTTAAAAATGCACCGTAACTCATGCAATCAAACGCAGAGTAGAATCTCCAGCCCTCTCGCTTATCTCTGCTTGTAACGTCGCTGCTCTGCGCTCTATATTGGAATCTACTTCCATTTCGTTGAATATCTTCAAAATTAAAGTTGATGCTCTTATGTGATAGTATTCAGCGATTACATAAGTCAAACTCAAAAAACCCTGTAAGGCCTTTCATATATATATATATCGAAGTAGTATAAAGTGAATGTCAGAGTGGGATTGAGAACTCCGACGGTGTAGTCCAGCTTTTCTAGGAAATCGATTGCAAGACATATATCTGTTTAATCGACGTCAATTTGCTGCTTGAATTATCAATTTGCTGCTGCTTTGCAAATTGAAATATCATACAATCAATCCTTTAGACGACATCTGGATGATTTTACCTGAGGTCGAAACATTAGAAAGACAGAGGAAGGTCGAAGTAGGCAAGTGTGGATCCTTAGTTCAGCTGACAGCATCATTTCAAGACTTTTGAGAGAATTTCAAATCACAGAAAAAGCTGTCCAATGGTTCTTCAGTGATCACCAAGAGCTACCACGCCAGCAAACTAACAGTATATTGCGCAACAGGTGGAAGAAAGTGGGGTAAATCGCTAGCATAATTATGGGATGCTATATCTTCATAAACTATAACAAGTATGTCCTGTATATCAATAGCAACTTTTTACGCAAATTGTTTACAAATCTTTCAAGTAATTAGCCTCCTAATTAAAACTATTTACTTTTTTAAAACCTATTTTTTAATATCATAATAATAATTACTATATTTAAAATCTTTAAAAGCTTCGAATATAAGACTATATTTAGTTGGTAATTTAATAATGAAATAACGAATATCTAAGTAAACTGTCTCACAAATGTCTTAGTTAACTGTTGTATAAAAACTGTCTCTTGAAATGTTAACTTTAAAATTAGGGCTTTTATACATTATAAATCTTAATTTCTTTTTCTTTTATTATATCTAAATTACCTGCAATAGCTTGTTGATATTCCTCATTTATGTACTATAACTACGTTAACATTACACACACACACACACACACACACACATATATATATATATCTTTTTAAGTCTAATCATAATTAAATAGCATAGAACCCATTTCTAAATTATATTTAAGTTCTTTTATGTTGAGAATTTTAATACTGATTAATTGTTCTTATTTATGAAGAAGATTCTTGAAATTAATCTTATAAAATCTAGGTTTATTTACAATATTCATAGAAAATTATCTGACAGTAACGTGACAAAATAATTTAGCAAAACGACAAATTTTTATTCAATTTCGATTAGGTTTTAAAAACGTCGCACTAGAAGCAACACGAGAGCTATTGGCAACCGACCTCGTAATATTGAACCTCGGTCAAGTGACGAGGAAAACACTTGAGCTGGCTCCTCACACACCTAACACATCACTGGCACCTAACTTCCATACCCGGCCTACGGGAGGACCTTATAACGTGCCTTATAACGGACCTTATAACGGAAGGACAGATATAACGTGCGTCAGCCCCAGTTACACAGCGGATCTTTAAGGGCATAAAGGCTCAATCCCACGACTCAACGAAAATCGTCGCCGGCGAATCCACTGCACAACTGCACAAGGCTACAGTGGCCCTCATTTTAATCAATAATGCATTTATTAAATTTGAAATGTGTTTTAAAATATCATGGAGATTATTTGCATTAATACAACTAATAAAAAATTTCATATAATTATGTCTTTTTTTTTTAAATATTCGAAATTAAATTATTATTACGTAGAATAAATTTGAAAACAATATTTATATAACTATAAGTTTGTATATGTTACTCTTCCAAAATAGGATTCTCTGTTATTAATACATGTTTTTGTAAATTATAATATTTGAAATTTCCAATTTCAGGTTTACTATTATTTTTGCTTTATATTTTGTTTTAATTAAATTTAAATAACTTGAATAAAAATATAGGTTGGGATTATCTTCTTTATTTTTATCGCAATCGAAATTTTAAGTTTATTAATGTATCCATAAATAAAATAAAATCATATTTATCTGTATAGCTCTGTTCAAAGAAATACAAATAAATATAAGCTTATCTATAACTTGATGGTCTTTATTATGGTACACCGTTCATTTGTTTATTTTTTTACTTTGAAATCGAATTACATCTTCTTAAGTACCAGATTAACTTCAAAATTAAATTTTTCTTAAAAGATAGTATTGTTAATATTATTTTTTTTAAATATAATTTACAAGATCATCTATATCTATGGAATTAAAAAGATCTTTAAAATCATATCTATGCGTCGAGTGAATATATATATATATATATATATATATATATAGATGTGTGTATGAACTTACGAATTCACAGAAACGTTACGAAAGATAATAAGCCCCTAAAATGCTTCCATACTTTAAGGTTAAAGTGTCATAATTATTCAAATGGGCACTTTTGTGTTATGTATCCAGTAATCAATTAACTTAAAAGTCAAGTACCCCACAATTTAAGATCTTGTAGCCAAGGAAGAAATAAAACGTATATGCAAACAAAGCTCACATCAATCATTAAGGCTTTGACTCTCCATCTAAAAGTTTTACTGATTGAAAGTTTGCGTAAGAATTTCAAATTTATCGTCTGCTGTTGTAAGAAATTCAAGTTAACCGTCTGTTTTTGTAAGAATTCCAAATTTGCATTGTCTGAAGCCGTAAGCCGTAATACACAGAAAGTGTTTGTACAACGTATCAGAAAATGTCTAAATACGGCTTTACAATTTTTCAATAGATTTAATTTAATTCTTTAAAAGGTAAAATTTATTATTCAACTTATTAGAGTTTATATAAGTGATATGCAATATGAATGTTAAACGTCCCTAGTAATTTAGTTCGTTAGCATAGTTTGTCCCTAATAATTAATGGTCACAAAATAATTTATTTCGATAGCTGAAAAAAGAATTAAAGGATATATTGAAAACATAAAAATAAAGCTTGGGTCAAAAATTACACTTTTAGTTTTTATTTACGTTAAGTTACAATTCAGGTTGAAATATTATTTCATATTAAAATAAATATAGTGTTTTAAATAACTTTTTGCTTACGACTTATTTATGAATGTGATTTAAGTTACATAAAATATGAACAAACTTTGTAACTTTTAAAAGTTTAAACAAATGGCTCTGGTATACATCTGGTAATGTAATAAGCATTTAATGAATATCTGAAGAATATACTGCAATTTTCAAGGAATATATTTTTCAAGTAAGGTATTTTTTCGTGCGTTATTTAAAACTAAGAAGTTTGTAATTTTAAAAGAAATAAATACACATGAAATGTCAATAAGCTTAAAAAACATGGAAGTTAGTTCCTTTCATAAAATATATTTGATTGAACTTTACTGAGTGTACTTTCATTATTAGGATTTCTCTTGAACAATATTTCTGAACTTATTGATATACAAAAACAATCACTAAAAATAATTAAGTTTTTTTTTCCTACGTTCATTGCGTTGCTTCGTCAATATTCACTTTGAAAAATAGCAATATAATATCATAGAACAAATAAGAAATTCGATCTCAGTAAATAAGTCTTCATATTAATTATTTCTGATGAGAAAATTAGTTTTGATCATTTCATAATTATCAGCTAGCATGCTCTTCCCACCGTATATGTATGTGGTATTGATGAACTCCTATTATCATGTTTTCCTAAACATTTATCGATGAAGAGAATTTTTATGGGTTATATAGCTTAGGTTATTCCACATTAGATGCACTTCTTTTCATTGGCTATTAGGTTGATACAATGTTTTTTCAACATATTGTCTTGTATAACCTATGTTATATGACTTTTTGTTTTCCGCTGGGTGAATGTATAATACAAAGAGGAGAATACCTTAATATCGAGGTAAATATATGATTCAATGTTATGTATATTAGAGGGTGTTTTCTTATAATAAATAACAGCGTCATAAATACTAAAAACTTTAATTAGCTTGTGATATTTTGCCACTCAAAAATTGGATATTAATTTTAGTTTCTGTAATTACAAATTTAAATAAAACAATTTTATTCAAAGTAAATAACATTCCGAAACAAATATTTAAAATATATATAAAATTTAATAACTTTACAAAGAATATATATTATTTGGTAGATGAACACAGCGATACGATGAGTAAAAACTGACTGTAATATTACTCTTAATACATTCCTTTTAAAATAAAATAAGTCAGGGAATAAAACAAAGCTTATACTAACTTATAAAATTTTTCGAAGTCATCACTGTAATTTATATATAAACAATAATCTAAAATATTCAGTATTTCTATTTTTAAATAAATGAAAATTTCAATTTTTTTAATGAATTCCCTCAAACACGTAAAACAACTATTTCCTAAAGATTTTTTTTCTTTTCTAGTTGCATTGCATTTCTTTCACCAAGCTAGATATAACGAAAACTAAGGAATTTGAAACTCTTAAATCAGCGATTCTTAACCTGTGGGTCTTTTCCTTCATAGAGGTGAGTGATAACTCTAAATGATGGATGCAAACATATTGAAAAGAAAATATTATTTAAAACAAAGAAAGATTTACTGAAAGAAAAGGTAAAATAACATTGTGAGGTAATAAAAAATAAAAACCTCATTTATTCTGATATAATACACTTATAATTATTGTATTGTAATATGTATTTAATTATTGATTTATCAACTCAAAATTTTAAACAAGCGTAATAATTATCAATGACTCATTTGACTTGTTCTGCACAGCAAAATTTTACTAAGGAGAAATTAATATATGAAACAGACACACATAGCTTTTTTTCTTTATTTAGATGAGATTTATTTTTTTTGTTTTCAAAGCAGCAAACATAGATAATGCAGTTTCGCAGAGGTAAGATGTTGAAAAAGGTAATAATATACGAAATGCTCCTATTTTAAAGTAGATAACTTGCCATTAATTCTTATTCCTAATTCAAAAAAAGATTTTTTTTTTATTAAATAGTTTTATGACTTCGCCACCTGCCGTGAAGTTAATGAAGATTTCTTCTTCGGCAGTTGAGAATCTTTCGGGAGTATTTTGAAATGGATCTCTAGCACACACGTAACTTGCTAACATACTGAGTAGTTGTCAACAGGAGACCATTACTTAACATTTTTTGTCAGCATGACTAAGTAATTTTTAATGGTTACAAAAACAATTTTCAAAAGTGGTGAAAATTTTAATACATTCATCCCCCTTTGCAAAGATTTCTATGTTTATTTACTTTACATTTCTGCTCCATAAAATTCTAGTTTTCTACTGCAAGCAATAATCTTATTCTAGTATGCAATACACACACACACACACTATATATATATATGCATTTTAGATTAAGCTTCAACGTATTTATGTCGCCCAAGTAGCTCATTTTCATCACAAATACATCACCAGAAAGTTCTAGGATTCCGGTAGATTTTCCTCTTTGAGAAAAAATTGCATTTCATCTTTTAATTTACAAACACGTAGTCACATTCCCCCCCACTTGATAACCCTCTTATATCGCAATGAAATAGTAACATTGAATGTACTGCACTCAGGTTTCCATTAAGTACAGAAAATACTATTGATTTTAAGAGTACCATTTTTATGTAATTTTCTACGATTATAATAATCGTTAGAACAATATTTAGAGCATGACTCACTTCTCTGGAAGTTGAAATTTTCTATGGATCATATAGTTTTTTTAAATCCAATGTGAGATTATTGTTTCAAAAGTATTTGCATACTTTGGAATCTTTCAGATATTGAACAAGCATCATCGGTGCATATTATGACGCAGTTCTTACATTTGTCTCTTTTATAAAGAGACAACAAATAATTGATTGTTGTTGCTTTCAGTTCTATTGATTTGCGGGAAAGTAATATTTGCGCCGTGCGTTGTAAGAGCTCCTTAAGATGCAGGCACAATTTTGATTCGTCTGTGACGTGTTATTTTTGACCCTCTTTTCTCTTATTCAACCTTTTGCACAACGGAGAACGGAACACTTAGTGCACATCGTGATTATTTATCAGCTATTCTAATAATTTTTTCTTCTTTAGCTAGTACGCAATAAAATATTTGTTTAAGCACTCAGCTGCCCTCTGTCTCTATCGCTGACATACCATCCCAAACTCAAACATGAATGATAAAATGAGCATCTTAATTCTTCACTGTTGCCTCATCAAGTTGAAATGAAAACCATTAGTTACGCAACACCTCGAAAAGCTGATGCTGTACCTCTTCAGGAATATTACTTATTCAGAAGACAACATTATAATTTGGTAGAAATATAGACAGCAATTATTTATCAAAGCTATCTCCAAACATAATTACTACAATCTCTTACAACAGATTATTTCACATGAAACACGAAATTTCATCAGAAGAACTATATAAAGTTTTTCATTCGCAAAATATTTCAGAAAATGATTTTTGCTTTTCATATGGTTTTAATTTTAATTCGAAAAATTCTCAGATTTTGTTGATGTACTCACTATAAAGCGTTTCGAAATGTTGTTTATTAAGTTTCATGCAGTCTGCTGCCAATTGACACACAGCAAATGACACACACAGGAAATTTCTTCATTTATTTCGATACTAGTAAGTGAAGTATTTAAATATTTTTAAGAATATTTTTAAAATTTTATTTTCAGAGCCACACTCGTTATGGAATTGTTGATGCTTAACTCTATTGTCTACTGCTTACGCACACTTTAAAAGAATTGCATGATTCTTCATAAATCTACAGCCGTTAATGTTTAAGAACGTGAATGACTGTTAACATGCAATTTACGACACGATAAATTCGATAGTGATAGAAGTATCAACTTGACTGAAACTGTCTGGAACTGAGCGAAGTACTTCATTTATGTATGTTTGCGTCAAAGTTGCACAGTCATTCCAGAACATTTGAGGCAAATAGGAACTTCTCGCGAAGCCGCGAGAATATCCGATATGGTTAGATGTAAGACAGATAGCAATACAGAGGCATCGGTTCGGGTTTTGTCTATGAAGCAGATTAGAGTTCTAATATATTAATTTAAGTTTTTATGTTCTTGTAATGAAAATTTGTATTTGTTGGGACAGCGTTATAATACTGAATACAGGACTTAGACTTGATATATTTAAATTTCTATTTCCTTCGAATAATACTCCTAATATACGGCGATATTACAAAAATAAATCTGAATTTCCATTAGTATTTTTTTTAAGAAAAAAATTATTTCTTAAATATTTCCTGAAAGCTGTTAAGACATTTGATATGAGTAACTATAGCGTATGAAATAATATGCATAGTTAAACTTAAAAAAATATACCTGAAATGGTACCGATAAAAACAACACTGGATAATAAAATATTGTTAATGGAAAAAAACGAACTTTCATATGACTTTTTGGAAAGTTTGAAGTAACGTGCAACTTTATCCAATAAAGATCCATCATTATATCCACTATTGTTTCGTTTAACGTAACTAGACAAAATAATAGGGAAATGTTGTGTCCATAAAACTGACTGAAGAGTTTATAAGCTGTTTGTTTTGTAACGCTAGGAAAAAAAAATGAGGGTTCTTGTTTTCATCGTTCTTTTCCACCATAAAGAATGGACTGGAATGGAATAAATACGATTTATCAAACAGACGGTATTTTTTTTTATCTTTTATGATTTAAATTGTGTTTTTTTCTTAATTTTAAACTGTAATGTTAGAACGGAGAAAAAGAGATTTTACTTCATGAAAATGGAAAAAAAAAAACATGTTTCTCCCCATTTCTGAACATTCCTAAGATGGGCTTAAAATTTAATAAAATTTATTTTATAATATTATAACTGAAGAAATTAAGATATTAAAGTATTTAAGTAATAAATATTTTTTACTAGCCTACTGAATTTTACTTTTGATGTAAATTATTTCTTGAGAATTAATTTCTTTTCCTTTTATTCTACTAACTTTGCATTTTATAATAAAATGTATTGTATTACTATATAATTAAATTACTGTATTATTATATAATTAAAATATTTTATTTTTACATCTCTAATAAGAATATTTTAACATAATGCTTTATGATACATAACTATACATAAATACTAAGATCATTCACACTGAGATATTGTAAGTTTACGCTAAAATGTGGAAGTTTTTTTTTTTATATACTAGACATTGATAATATCCTATATTCACGTATGAACTAATACTAAAATACTTTAGACATAAATCTATGATAAGAATTCAGGTTTTGGATTGTAGAGTGTCTTAATAATTTTATACAACTATGGGAATTATATATGTTATAGTCACCAACAATCATAATTATGCATAATTTTGCTATAGTAACTACCTATTCATAATACAAAATAACTGAATTAAGCATTGTAGTGTTACCAAATAATTATATGAGATTCATAATTATAATCCCAAAAAAATATTTCTCTTTTGTTTATTATTCACTAGTATTAAAAAATCAAACATAATAATAATTTAGAAGAATAAAAATATTTTCAAAATTTACTCTAAATAAAACAAATATTTTGTTGATATAAAAATTGATGCACCAACCACCATCAATAAATATGTCACTTTCTTAAAAATTTCTAAGATTGCCACTCGTGCTTTCGTTTTCTGAATGACTGTTGGAACTCATGAACCTACTGAATGAAGATCCTTTAAGGGGACATGTGCCAAATATTTCTTGATATACACCCATTAATTTTTATTAACTTCTTTATAGATAATTGCAGTTTACCAGCTAAAAATAAATACTGATGTATTATGAACAAAGGAGAAAATAAAAGAAGCAGTCAACATTAGAAAAAGAAAGGATAAAAATAAGATGTATAGGAAATCAATCTTTTTGATGAGGCAGTGATGAAAACCATTTCTTGTACCCTGTCTATGTACTAACCAAATGGATAAAGCAAGAATAAAGAAAAGTCTTTCTGTTTGCAAGAATAATGAATGAAATAACAAAAAAGTGAATATTTTCTGATTGAGCAAAAATATTGACAAAATTGGTGTTTCCTCAAGCCTGACCTGCTTATGGAATTTTTAAGAGTTAAATCTGATTTCTTAAGCAAACTCTAACTTTAAATAGGTTGATCAGTTTAATAATATTTACATATCGCGATGCAGATAAAAAACTCATAAATCAGAGAAGAAAAAGAATCAACTTGTTATCTTGTTTGCCCAATTTTTAGTTATTCATGAAACAATGATTCGATATTTTAAAATTGATTTAAACATTTAAAATAAATGACATGAACAAAAAACCAAAAGGTATATTTCCTTTTTTGTTTTTCTTACTTTATAAAAATAGCACTATCACATTATTAAATTTACAAATTTTTGAAATGAATATAAAACAATTATTTATGTGTGTATTTCTGGTGTCTCTGATAGGATTAATTGGTTTTGGATACATTTATATATAACAATCTATATCTTAACAAGTATCTGCACAAAGAATATGCTTCAGATAGTTTTTTTTATTCGACACTGATAACTAGATTAATATAAAAAAATGCCATCCAAACAATTTACTGTATTAAAAATAAAACAATATTTTTATAGAAGAAAAATTTAATCTATCTATTATAACATTTCTATCACTTAAAAATTTTAAAGCCAATTTCTATTTTGTCATGTATACAAAGAAAAAAAAAAATGAAATGGGAATTTTTTATTTGTGTTTTTTCATCCTCTCTCTTCATTCTTTCTCCCTGTCTATATTTTTCGAGACAATAGATCGTGAATATCTTATAGAACTTTTTTTGGCTAATTTGAATTCGTAAATGGAGGGTATAGAATATTCCTATCTTATTTCTCCTTAAAAATGTTTTAGCTGTATTTTAAATAAATTATGTTAATTGGAATAAAATGTATTAGAGATAGTTTGCCTAAATTTAAAAAAAAACCGTGAAAGACTTGCTTCATCATTTGAGAATAATTTATTGATGCATATTTGGAGCTAAAAAATTCTAAAGTGAATAGTAAAATATTCTAATAAATTCTAAATTATTAGATTAAAATAATTTGTAAATGACAGATAATTGGGATGGATTTTTCGTAACCTGTGAAATATTAAAAACCTTAACTTATGTGGAATTTTAATTATTATGGAACAAAATTAAAATCAGCTGTTAAACTCATATAATAACTAATGTACCAGTGCAAATATTCATTTCAATGTATTTGCTGATGAAGAAGTATTTTGAAGAAATTTATAATTTGCAGTTGATCAATGCGTATTTTAGTTTATCACATCATGTGGTCATGAATTATTTATAAAGTCTTTTCATTTTTCTCTTACAACCATTTATAAATTTTGATGTTTTAAATAGAAATTATTTATAAATGATGAAATCGTTACAAATTATACATACACGCACGCACGCACGCACTCTCTCTCTCTCTCTCTCACACACACACACACACGCATATAACATATGGATCAATAAGTCCCGAGACTAACATTGAAAACAACATTTTTTTTGCAAAATTTTTTTTTATTCATCAACATAATCACCTTTTAGGGTGATACAATCGTTCCAACGCTTTTCCAATTTTTCAATACCATGTTTATAAAAAATTATCTTTCGCTTCAAAATAAGCTTCAGTTTCAGCGATGACCTCCTAATTTGAGCCAAATCTTTTTCCCTGGAGCATTTTTTTAAGATCAGCAAAGAGCCAGTAGTCACTGGGGGCTAAATCTGGCGAGTATGGGGGGTGGGGAAGCAGATCAAAGCCCAATTCGTTCAATTTTGCCATTGTTTTCATCGACTTGTGGCAGGGTGCATTGTCTTGGTGAAAAAGGATTTTTTTTCTCTGCATGTGCGGTCGTTTTTTTGCGATTTCCTCCTTCAAACGCACCAGCAAGTCAATATAATAATCACTGTTGATCGATTTGCCTTTTTCGAGGTAGTCAATGAAAATCACGCCATGCGTATCCCAAAAAACTGACACCATGACTTTGCCAGCTGACTGCTGCGTTTTCGGACGCTTCGGACGGCTTTCGCCAGCTGTGCGCCACTCAGATGACTGCCGCTTCGACTCTGGAGTGTATTGATGTATCCATGTTTCGTCCATGGTCACGTAACGACGCAAGAAATCTTTTTTGTTGCGAGTAAATAGCGATAAACAGCTTTCTGAATCATCGACTCGTTGCTGTTTTTGTTCCATCGAAAGCAATCGCGGCACCCACTTGGAAAAAACCTTTTTCATGCTCAATTTTTCATGAAGGATAGTAAATACACTTCCATATGATATCTGTGTCATATCAGCAATCTCACGGAGCTTCACTTTACGATCTTTCATTATAATTTTTGTCACTTCACTCACATTTTCCGGTGTAACGGCTTCCACAGGTCTACCCGAGCGTTCCGCGTCATTTGTGTCGGTACGACCACGTTTAAACTCGGCAAACCACCGACAAATCGTTGCTTTTGATGGACAAGAGTCCGGGTAACATTTTTCAATCCATTGTTTCGCTTGCACGGTGTTTTTACCCATTAAAAAACAATGTTTTATCAGAACACGAAACTCGGTTTTTTCCATTTTTTAAACACTACAAAACGACTTTACTCCACCTCGATAACTCAGCTGTTTCTGGTCCGATCGACTTAAAATTTTGACACGTTTCAAGCAAAGGTTAGTACTCTAGAAAGATCTGGTTACTGGTTTACTACGAGCGCCATCTCTGGGTTAGTCTCGGAACTTATTGATCCATGTGTTATATATATATATATATATATATATATATATATATATATATCGATAAAATTGTTTCTTTAGTGTATGTGGCATCGTTGCTCATCTTAGAAAATTCACAGCTAATCTTATTAATCTCACAGCTAATCTTATTACTACACAAGGTTGAATTTCAAAAGTTCCCGGACTGAGCCTATAACGTGAACAATTATGGCAGTAGAACGACTACAATAACGTTTCTGTGTTATTGTGTTCTTCACTTTTCTAAAAGTCGTTAAATCCAAATCGGTGGTTCGCAACCGTTCGTTTGTTGAAGGCGAGTGCATTCAACATACGACGGTGTATGTTGAATGCACCCGACTTCAACAAACGCCTGAAATGACGTTTGTTGAGCAGAGAATGAACATCAAATTTTGTGTTCGCTTGTTAAAGAGTGGTACGGAGACTTACGAAATGTTTAAGCATGAGTAGGGAAATGATACATTACCGCGAACGCAAACTTTTGAGTTCTATCGACGTTTCAGAGAAGGCATGGAAAATTTCGAAGACGAAGAAAGCTCTGGACATCCGATGACTTCCGGCACCGCTGAAAACATCGAAAAGGTTTCTTCGAAAGAACAAGGAAAGAACAAGCTTCAAACAATATCGCAAATAACATAGAAGTTTCAGTTTGAAATTCGAAGTCCCATATCAATGGATACTAACTAAAGATCTTAATACGCTGGAGTGTGTCAAGACATCGTTTCCCGCATGTTAAACAAAGAACAAAATACATTTCAAGTGGAAATGGTGAGACACTTACTCTTGACTGTTCACAAAGATGCTTCCATACTTGGCAGAACTCTTACTGTAGACGAGAAATGGTGTTTTTTATACGACCTGCAAGAATATCGGCAACGTAGAAATCATTCCAATATACATTCACAAGCAGAAATTCCATCAAGACCCCTCTAAAGGGAAAGTAATGCTAGAGATGATCTTTGATATCCAGAGCATTGTACATCTTGATTTTATTCCTGAAGGACTCTTTGTGAACAAAAATTTTTATATAAACATCCTGCGTTGCTTGCGGGAGTCGATCCGAAAGGAGAGGCCAAAATTGTAAGCTGAGGAGTCATGGGTGCTGTTGCATGATACCGCCCCAGTACACTTTTCCCGTCTAGTCACTGACTTTCCAGCAAAAACGAAAAAAAAAAAAAAAAAAAAAAGGAATAAAAAAAACCCCTCAAGTTTGTCTCATCCAGCTTATTGCCCTGCGACTTCAGTCTATTTCCTAAGATGACACGTCGCTTGCAGGGTCGTCGATTTCAATCTGCAGAAGAAATTTTAAGGGCCTCGCAGGCTTAATTAAGGAACGTGGCTAAAAATGGATCCCAGAAATGTTTCGATGACCTTTATAAACCATGCCAAAAGTATGTTGTTACTTAAGGGTCTAATTTCGAAGGAGGTTGTGTTTCAGCAATTTAATTGGTAATATTTTTTTAAGTTATAGATTAAGTCCGGGAACCTTTGAATCCTACTTCGTATTAAAAAGATGAAGAGAAATTTCGAGTCAGAACTCTAAAGAAATTTCATATGCACTCAGTTAAAGAAATATAAATTTCTTTAGTTCCCTTTTTTATTTATGTAAAAAAAATATATCATATAATACGACTTTTCATTTTCTTAGAAATATTGAATCATATTATGAATTGAAAGGTTATTAAGTATTGAAAAATCACATTAAAGGGACGTAGTATCCAAAAAATCTCTAGAATATCGAACATAACTTTATTATTTTATTTTAATGGAATGAATTAATCTAAATATATGTACAATATTTCACAGCTCTAGCTACCTAATTTAACGAGTTATTTAAATTTTCGTTAATAGATTGCCAAATCGTTTTATAAACATTCAAATTGCTTTTTCTCAGCTTTTCATTTTTCAAGATGGCCATACATTTAAGATGCTAAGCCGTTTTTGCAATCAATAGAGCATATTAAAATTGTTCTTGCTGTTTTGCATAATATATGTGATTATTTTGTTCACGGAATAAGGATTCAATTAGCAGTCAGTTTTTGAAAAAAAATCTACAATATCCGAAATAGCAGTTTTTCTTACTGTTTTTTAGTTGTTCCTGAAAAAAAAGTTTTTAAAACTATAAATAATATTCTAGTAAAACTAAATCCATACACAGAATTCTGAGAAACACTTCTAAGAAAAGAGTAAAAACAAATTCTGAAAAACATTAAGATTTTTAGAAGTAGCAGGAATTTAAAGTATTGAAACATTTTGAAAATAATTAATTTTAATAATCGATCGATAAAATCCTGTGAAATCAATAACTTTTGTCAAAAACGCAATCCACAAAGCTTAAGCTTCAGAAAACATGTTTTCCCCCAGATATTAAGCAATTTATTTATAAGAAAAATTAAAGACGACATTGGTTATTGGGGCCGCTGTAGCCTAGTGGTCATGGCCACGGACTCTCCGCCAGCGGTTTTCGTCGCAAAGTGGGTTCGTTCCTGAGTGTCACTGTAGCCGGGGCTGATGCGAGGTAAATCTTTTGAAGCTTCAAGTCCTCCCGTTAGTATGATTTAGAAGTTAGGAAAGGGGGTAACCATTTCAAGCGTCATCCTTGTCACTTATTTCAGATTCAAAATTACCAGGTCCGTCTTCAATAGCGCTAGTGTTGCTTCTGGTGCAACCTTAATAAAACCAATAAATCAATCAGCATTAATTATATTACAAACAAAAATAGCTGGTATAATTAAAATTATTTAATAAGGTAGAGTATTACACTCGTTCCCCCCTGATGTATTTGTAATACTTCAATAACTTTAGACTGATAATATTTGTAAGGGAACTTACAGTATGATTATAGTTATTCATATTACAAGAACGAAAATAATTTGAGTATTTTCTTTATAAGGAAACTTTCGTACTTACCTTGTCTTTAAATTGCCTAGATAAAGTGATTGGAGATTTATTTGAAAAGAAAGCTTATATACATACTGAGGTTTCCGTAAAATGCCTTTTTATAACACTCAGATATCATTTTAAATCATAAATACTTGTACAGCTTCGAAAGTGCGAGTGTTTAAATTGTTTCCTTCATTACTTAGTTCTGCGAATATGTTTATATATAAAGTGCGATAAATTTATGAAACCAAGCATTATTATTTTTAATAGTTTAGTACACATATTATACTGGTATGCAACTGTAGACCGATTGTGATTTACCTTTTTTTTTTGCAAATTGTGCTACAATGCGTTCTTTTAGATGACGAAGGAGCATACGGATTGTTAAGCAAAGAATAAAAAAGAACTTAAATTATTATTACTACTAGCTAAAAATAGGTATTTAATATTAGCTCAAGGAATGCATAATTCCTTTTTAGGTGGCTTTTATGAGAGTATGACTTAGTTTTATATCGATGAAAATTGGAAGAAAAATATCAAGTTTTACAAATGAAAATCTGTCGAGATTCTTAACTTCCCAAGGTAATTCAGTATAGTTTTAACAAGAAAGATAAAAAAGTATAAGAATAAGAATAAGTAACAACCCTCGACTGAAATATCATTATTTATTATAAGAACACTCATGTTTTTGTTTATACACACAACATTTTAATATCACCAACCAAAGCACATACAAACTAACAATAAAGCTAGATCTTCAAATGGTAATATTTAAAATAGGCTTTTGATATTAAAACATTGCAGCATAATCTAATCAGAAATTAAAAATCAATATACGCAAATTATTTCCCTGTCTTGATAAGTGTAACAAAAATGAAATAAAGAGTTTCAGTATTTTACAAATAAACCAAAAACAAAACCAAAAAAAGTATCTCAAAAATTACTTATTGTTCTTAACTTAATATTAGTCTCGAAAATTTCTTTCCACGATTCCTCGAGCTAACTATATACCACAACTTTTCAATCTCACCTTAAATATATAGTAGAAACTTCTTGCTATTTTTCTGGACGGAATATTTTTCAAATTCTTACTTTAAAAATAATAAAGAAGGATAGAAAAGAAAAGTTTTAGAAAAGCTCTAGTGTAGATCATATGGAAACAATAAAAAAAAATGAATTGTCAATGCAAAGAGAAGATTCATATGGATCGAGAGAGCCATGATTCCTCGAGCTAACTTTTTTTTTTATAAAGTCATCAAATGATTTTGATGTATTACTTTGATGGTTACCAATAATTATCATTTAGTACTCCAGATGAAGTTATGGATCATGTTAAAGTCAATGGAAAAGAAAACATATTAACATGGAGAAAAATAAATGAATTGGTCAAATATATGATTTGTGTGCTAGTTTATTATCATTTTCCCTTTTTCCTTTTGAAGTCATTTTTCATAAGTATTTTTACTTGAATTATATTTTTTTTTCACTGATCATTTTCAATTCTAATATTTAAGAAAGATAGGGAAAAATTTAAATATTTGTGTTTGAACAGCATATACTTAACGTATTTTTCAAAAAAAAAATATTCATCTAAAATTTTGCTACCATACTTTATATATTTACTTAATTCGAATATCAAAAAGACTTTCTTGTAAATCATATCAAGAATAACTTCATGTAACTATTCAAAATTTGATTCCGTTAATTTCATTTAAATGTGCTTTGATACAAAGTTATTATTCAGGAAAAAAATAAGTTTGAGAGTCAGTACCTGTTATATACCTTACTCATCTGCATTTACAGTGAGAATATTAAGAATATAAGATATGAATGCATTTAGCAAAATAGAGTTTCAGTTTGATTACTAAAATTTGTCTCAATCTAGCTTCAAAACGTTCCTCAGAGAAAATTTCTGAAAATCTAAAGTTTTACATTGACTAGTGGAACCTTAATTGGGACATAATTCTAATTCTCTCAGTGATGTTATTACCAAACAGTATTCTAATTCTTACTATAAGTATAATTTTTAAATCTTTAAAAATAAGATAGAGCTGTAAAATATACAAAACTTAATTTCTGTCAGATAAGTTCTGAAATATGTGATTTAAATAAAAAATTAAATCAGCTAACTTTTTAAGTTCTTTTCGCTTCGAATGATAAGAATAAAAATGCATATTTTCAATTATTTTAAGTCAGTGGAAGTTATTTTGGACCAGAAACTACTTATATGGGTATTAGAACTATAACTAGAATATATAATATACACAACAAGAATAATCAATATAGCTTGAGTTCTTAACTAAAATATTAGAAATTCTCATATACGGGACGAAAGGTATTATGATCTTTCTATGATATTAACTATACTGGTTTGTTTAGAGTTTTATATATTGCACATTTCATTCAAATTCTGTAAACTCTAGTTCTATTTTTGAGTATAATATCGAGTTTTATAGTAAAATATTAGGTTAAAAATAGAGCGAAGTACACAATTTGGAAGATTATAAATGTAAAAATGTTGTTTATTTGAAAGAAATGACACTGAGATAGGAAGAAGAAATGTGTGTGTGCATCCTAAATTGGAGTTTTGAGAATAGCATCAAATTAAAAATTTTTGGACTTTCCAGTCCAAAGAAATTATGTTTCAACCACAAATTTAATTTTCGATTTTTTTTCTTGATATATTTCCTTTCCTTTTGTACTGAAAGTAATTTGAATGTTTTTTATATAAATAAGAATCTAAAAAATGTATTGCAAGTTCTATCAATTTTGTGTTGTCTTCATAATTTTGAGCAACATTATTGAATTAAAATTCCTTGGTTTCTTCCGATTACTGAAAGAATGTATTATTGTGTTATATCTTGGAACTAAAATAAATTATATCTGAATTCTGAAAATTCTTCACTCTTTTTTTATATAGATGAAATGACAGAAGTTATTTTATGCAATGAAGTGATGAGTTCCCTAAAAATATATGTTCATAATAATAAATCATGCAGTTTCATCACATTTTTTTTTGCCTCCAGCCTTAAAATTATAAGAATATAAATTAGGTCTGAGCATTATTAAATTTATTTATAAGACTTTTATCATGAGATTAATTTTATCGTTGTAATTAATTTATAGAATTTCTTAAAATTTTTTTTATATTTCATGCGTAATCAACCTTTGAATCTAAGTCATTTCTTTTTTATCTTCAATACAATACATTTAATTATTTTTTCCATACAATATTTAATATATATATATATATCACGTTGCTGTATTATTTTAATACATTCTTAAGAAAAGTTTCAAAAAATATTATTTTCAAGGAATTTAGTTATACATTTAGATATTCTCAGAATTATTCTTCTTAGAATTATTATATTTAGATATTCTTAAAATTATTATTTTTACTGTATGATTGTATAATTTTAACACTTTGAATACCTCTTGAATTAATAATATTACTAATTACTAATATTAATATAGTGTGAGAAGAAATTCTGTAATTCAAATAAAACTATATTAAAAAGTATATTATTGAATTGTTTCTTAAATTACGTGAGTTTTTAATTGTCATCTGAAACACTGCTATCCAAGAAAAAAATTCAGGAAATTCTAAAGAAAATTAAAACGACTATAACATAGGATACGTACGCTGCCCTACAAAAGTTAGCATCCTCGAAGCACATTCAGGTCAGTATGATCATGAAAAGAAATTTTAGCCTAAACCATAATTTTACCTTCCATATAACGGTGCTCTTCAACATTGTTAAATTGATATTAGTTGGTCCCACATTCATTCCAAAACGGAATTTAACCTGCATCACTCCAAAAGATTCAAGTATAATTTATATTGAGAATAAAATGTTCATCCTTATTTTGAATAGCATAAGATAACTTGAGTTAATATAAAAATTGTTAGAACTTCAGCTGTTTAATACAATTTGTTTGTATAAAAGCATTACTGAAAATTTATTTCATCCTTCAGAAATGCTTTATACCAGTTGCATTGTAAACCCTGTGGCGAAGCGCTTCTTCTTCCCAACTCTTGTGCCGTAACTCAGTCAAATACAACTAACTCTAAAAGTCAATAACCTACACAATGATACACTACTCAAGTCTCACACAAATATTTATTTGTCAACTTGTAATATATGAGAGTTGTTTTTTTTTCAACATCCGATTGGCTATAATAAAAAGATGGGTGAATATAAAAAAATAATTTTATTACCAAAAGTAATGTACAACAAAGGTTACTTTTCTGCATAATCATCTTGGCGATTGAGGCATTTGTCATATCTGTGAACGACCTTTGCAATACCATCTTCATAAGATATTGCCACCGATGAATTGAAGTGAGTTATGACCGTTTCTTTGAGTTCTTGGTCAGTTTGAAAGCGCTGCCCCCAAGCCATTTCTTCAATTCAGGAAATACTCGCACACTATGAAGACCAGGAATGTGGCAGATAGCTGGTTGCGCAGTAGGCTACTGCGCATCTACCTTTATACACGCTTTGTCATTGCCGAGTCCAACACGCAATTTCTTGTTGAACTGCAGTCACGTAAACATGGCTGCCTCTATTGATTCTCCCGCCAAGTGTGAATTTCGAAGTGTTATTCGTTTCTTGTAGGCAGACGGGAATAGTGCAGAGAAAATTCATCGAAGAATGAGTCGAGTGTATGGAGACAGCTTTATGAGTGATGGTGTTGTTCATGAATGGTGTCGAAAGTTTAGAGATGGCCTAACTGCTTCCTCAACCCAACTGCTTCTTGAGTAATTTAAATGGGACATTTTCAAACATCCATCATATGGCCCCGACGTAGCGCCTAGTGACTTTCATCTTTTTCCAGAATTGAAGAAGTGGCTTGGTTGCAGCGCTTCCAAACATACCAGGAGCTCAAACAAACGGTCACAACTCACCTCAATTCATTGGTGGCAACATTTTATGAAGAGGGTATTGTAAAGCTCGTTCACAGATATGGCAAATGCCTCAATCGTCAATGTGATTATGTAGAAAAGTAACCTTTGTTGTACATTACTTTTGGTAGCAAAATTATTTTTTTATATTCACTCGTCTTTTTATTATAGCCAACCGGAGGTTGAAAAAAACAGCCCTCGTAATATTTAAGGATTTTTTGTTCTTAGTGACCCCTTAGATTGATTCACCTAATCAACTATTACCGAATCAATACTCGCTTACCAAAATCTCTCCAGTTCAGGCTGACTTGATTTCTTGAATCCGCTGCGACCGCTATTGCCCATAACAACTCTTGATATCATCTACCGCTTATAAGGCATGCACTCAGCGCTAGTCCCACTCGACCTCTGCCGTCTAAATTTCCTTTTGCTTATCTAGCTCATTTCACTTTATTTCTACCTGCGTTTAATTTGCATAATCTCATTTCATTTTGGTTGGGAAGAAATTGCTTAATTCATGCAATCAATCTCAATTAAAGTTTCCTAGGTTAGTGAAGGGAAAATCGCGAATAGCCGAACTTCACAACCCTAGTTATATCTATATATATATATATATATATATATATAAATCTTACAAAACATGTAAAAAACATGTAAAAAAATCTTACAAAAGGAATTGTGAGTCTCATATCTCTGTAAGGATTCAATATTACTTAGCTTTTACAGCTCGGAAATCTAATGCACTGAATCGTTCTAAAATGACTAATAAGCTTACTTGATCAATAATTAAAGAGGTGTACTATATACGAATCCTATCACTATTATATATAATTGATAAATTAATTTAACAAGGCCCAAGCTTTTCGAAAAATTAACAAGCAAATGACCAAAAAAACCTCTAGTGCTTTTTATATATGTAATTTTAAAAAATTCTTTTTACATGCCATTTTTAAGATTACAAACTACAGGGTGAGGCAGATAGTATGGTTGTTTTGAGATGGATAAATTAAGTTCTATCCATGTGCCTATCGTACTTCTCCATCATGGGAAAGAGAAGCCCGATCATGAGAGTCTTAGCATTTCTATCCAGCTGAATCCTAAAGGTCATGGATTATAAACACCAATTATTTCGTCACCATTTCAATATCCTTAGAAATTGAGTTGTTCTCACTCGTAGCACTATGTTAGTTTAGGTAGCAGCATTTCAAAGTCTAAATGAACTAATAAGAAGAAGACCGTCGGGGATTAAATGAATAGAACGTATCCCTGAAAATGCAGAAATGGTTATATAAGATGTATTGCGAAATCGTATTCGATTTCCTCGGAAGTGTTCATCTGAACCTGGGCTTCAATAATCATTTTATAAAGAGTGTTTTGCATAAAGACCTGTAATTTCAATCACACTAATTGTGTGTGGATTGTTATGCAACAAGCGGAGCTCAAGTCGCTTCATTTCCAGATTTGATGACATTCATTGGCCTTTACAGCCAGTGATTTAGCCATATGCGATTATTTCTTGAAGGAAGGAACGTGCTTTCGAGCATAAGTCCGGTTCATTGAAGGAGCTAATGAAAATTACTCGCTTGAAAGTTGCCTAAATCGACAGAGCGATGTTTGAAAGAAAATGTGCCAAATTCCAAGAACGCCTTCAAGTTGCATCAATAATAACGAACACCACATGGAAGATTTTATTTTCTCCATTATATTTGGTCAAATACTATTTCAATGAGGATGTCAATAAATTTATTTTAAGAAATGTAATATTTTGTGGTCATAATTAAAAAAAACGTTCTCTTTTCTGTCGTACCCTGCATCATAGTAAGAACTCTTTTGCTTACTCTACAAGTATGGACTTTAATATCTACATGAATTAGCATTATCCCTGTGTAAGCATCACTGTAACGTAACATTCGTTTGACAAAATTCACATTAAGATTTTTTTTTCTATGATGATTAAGTACGAGTATTTGCAAATTGAGAATGTTCTACGTAATTTAATTCATGTTACTTATTTTGAAATAATTAATTTTCAAAGAAATACATAAGTGGTTATAAGAAAGGGTATTTAAATTTTAAATTCTTGTAAATACCAAAAAGATCTATAAATACCACCAACGAAACAATTCATTGAAATTTCATACATTACTGAAAAATATCAAACAATTAACCTTTATCAGAAATATTCACTTAAAAGAATGTTTTGAATTCTTCGAAGAATGTTGTAAAATTAATTCTTACTTCAAATTTAACATTTCTTTGTCATTCTTTTAAACTTTTCTGAAATTAATTTTGGATTTTAATATATAAGAAACATCAAATGATTGGATACCAATTGTTTACTATCATGAAGCATTAGATTGAAGAACTTAACGGTCGTTAATAATTTAAAGTTTTTTCTCGAAGACTTTTCAAAAAGGTAATTCCTTCTATCATGTATACTTCACGACGAAAATAAAACTATGAAATATTAATTTAAGCCTCAGATGCATGTAAATTATGTAAACCTCAAGTGTATACTTATGAATTGAGTATCATGAGATAAATAAATAAGTATTTTCCATACAATCACAGACTTTCTTTTCAAGTGTCAGTTTGGGTTAGCTTCTACTTTAGTCATCGATTTTAAAGTAATATTATCCTAGTTGTTGTAAACCATACAGCATATCAGAAAAGTTACAGTTCATAACGAAGAAAAGATCGGTTAACATCTGCTTCGGCATATTTTTTCTAACATAACTCTAGAGATACAGAACTTAGTTTTAAACGCGGAGTAAAATCAACAAAAAATCTAAACCAGTTACTGCAGAAACAAAATTGCGAAAATGAAAATTCAGGGTTTCAATATGTTAGCAATTGATTACATTTCTTACATTTGTGTGATTTAAGCAACGAATAAGAAGACAAAATATTGATTCTCATAATAACTCTATTAGAAATGATTAAATTATTTATTTCTGTACTACCAATTTAGAAAAATTTTAAGAAGTAGGAAGATGGTAGTTATTATTGCATGACATATATTATTATGTAAGGAAGTGAACACCCCTTTTATTTAAAAAATTTAATTTAATTTTTATAAGATAATTCTCGTGATCTAAAAGTATAATGGGGAGGGGTAAGCATTGATGGGAAGGTAGGCTATGTGCTGTTTTGTTGGTGGTGGAATTTTTCGACCTTTTTATGAGCCGAATTCCAAATCAACCAAGAAAAATTAGTTATTTTTCTATATAGTTTATTTTATAAAACTTGAACATTGTATGTGAATTGTAGTTGTGCGTCCACACATAGAGTAAACATAACAAATAATTTGTTTTATTACTTGTTTGCACAGTAGGAGTTTAGTTGAAAAGAGTTGTCGTGAGTGAGATCCATTTAAAGGGATATACGATTACATATGTCTGCTCAGTATTTGTGTAATATATGTGTGATATGCTTTTAGCGTGTGAGTTAGGAATCCAGGATATAACTTTCAGGTAATTAACTTCAGAGTCAAAAGAGAACAAATTACTATTAAATTTTAGAGATCTAAAGGGAGAAAAAGGAATTTTTTGAATAATAAAGATTTACCTTTTGTTGTGCTAACAGCGAATCACCAAAAATTGAACCAATGTGCTAATCGTGTATTGGAGAATAGAGTATTCTTGATGTCATAAACTTGAATACAACCTCTAATTACTTTTAAAATAAAAAAGAATACGAATCATTATCACTATGATTTAGAGTGGTTGAAGGCAATGTAGCTTTATCCATGCAATGTTCTTAAAATACCGAAATACTCAAACATTACACAGTTATTTATTTTCTCATGAAAATTTTAATTTTTTTTTAAAAAAATTGACTTACTGAAGATAAATAAAAAGCATATTAAAATGGACTACTTTCTATACATTAGTGAAATTAAAATTCGAATATAATTCTGAATACTTTCTTTTGTTGAAATGGGTTACAGATTTTGAGCCTTTCTCATTTGTATTAGGCGGAATCAGATTTAATACATAAGATTTTAAAGACAATAGTACATTAAATGTTAAACAGTTTTGTGGTGATTTATATATATATAAATCACCACAAAAAAAGCTTTTTTATTTTAGGATGATTATTATCACATTATTATTAAGAAATAATTATTATTACCAATTATTAGTACCAAGTATTTAATATATTTTCTTAAGCTAATGAAATTTCAAGATCAACATAATTTTGCTGAGGATCAAACAACCAAAAATTACATCAATTTCTAAAAATTTACTTCATGGTTTTAAATATATTAACAGCTCGGCTTTCATTAGTTCAGTTTCATTAACCTTTGTTTTGCATCTAAGTGTGACGTTATATATCTTTATATAAATGTGTGTGTTATAAATATTAATTAAATTAATATAATTCATTTTTAGTTAAAATTATCGATAGATTTTAAAATATTTTAGATCATTATTATAATGTACTTTTGTATTTCTTAGTATAATTGAATTTGTCTCCTATGTTTAATTTCCTTCTTTTTACCTATGGTCCAATTTCTGAATTTTTGATTTTTGCTTAATTACCTTCTTTTATAATGTGATTCACTGAATTATGATGGTTAGCTCTGATGACAGTATAAACCCACATTATCCCATTCAAAAGTATAGAATATTATTTCCTTTTTAGCTAAGATTTTGCTTTTATATATTACTTTGTTTTCTTATAAATTTCTTTGATTCTTAAATTACTTGTAATAATTAATTTGAGTTTTAGGCAAATAAGGTTTAAATAGTTTAATTATTTAGGTAAGCTTTTGATTGAATCTTTTTAGTAGATTTAATTTGGGTTGGATCTATTGCTTTTACCATTTTGGTTGTTTGCATTGTATTTGCTTTAAATAAATTTAAAATGCTTTGTGTTTATAAAAAGTTCTTTTTATGATCGTGTATATATATATATATATATATATATATATATATATATCAAGCTATCAACTAATCAATCAATAGCTCAGATTTTTTTAAAAATTATTTTCTATTAGGATTTCGGTTTCCTAAGATTGCCATAATTCTGATGAAAATTAAAAAAAAACATTTAATTATTAATTTGATATTTTTAGAAATTGTAATGATCAGATGTAATCAATTCATAAACTACGTAGCAATTGTTCATTTGTCGAGTTTTACACATTAGAATATGTTCGATGTCATTAAACAATAAATCAATCAATACACAAGAAATTAACAAATTTTTATAGTTAATAGGTTTATTAAATTTGAAATATTTCGGTTTTTATCAACACAACATATCTTGATTTGACAGGGAAATGATATCACTGGTGTATTGATTGACTGATTATTAACATCACATTTACGGCAACAAAATCTCATAATATCGAGTCTCGATTAAGTGATAGAACCCTATTCTTCTAACTTCCATGCCATCCCGGAGTAAGGAAGTTTAGTCTCAAGAGATTTATCCTACTACATGACGGTTCTTTAGAGTAATCATTACTCGTACCAAAGAATCGTTTGAAGCAATGCCTGCTATGAGCTTGGGGTCGTGACCACATGGCTACTTCAGGCACAGTTACCGGAAAAGTCTTCTTAGTTATGCAAAATTCTTTTGGAGGCTATGACACTTTGGATTTATTTATACGCTCTCATACATTTCACATTTCCTCTCCCTAATGTATATAGTAAACATTAACTCTCAAAATAGGACATTTAAGTAAAACGTGATACTGAATATTCATTTCTTGGAACTATTGAGGTACCTCCCAAGGCAGGGTCAACAGCCGCTTTCCTTCCGACCTTTATATGTTTTATAAAGACTGTAAATAATTGGGTTGCAAACGTTCTCAGTTAATAGTAATTTAAGATAAATCTATATATAAATATATAACAGACAACAATTTGAAAAACTCCATAAGATTTTTTTTCCAGTTATATAAAGTCTTAAATAACTGCGTTATTTATTGATACTTGAGAGGGACGCATTAGAATAGCGTTAAATTTATATTGGAATAGCATTACATTTACAGAACATGAAGATTTTAAGAGTTTAATGCCTTCTTAATTTAACGTTAGGGTCTTGAAATAATTTGAGCCCTTATGGATTAACTATGAGCTATAAATTCTAACTATGACTCATCAAATTACAATTTTCTCTAAAATGTTATAATTTTTTCGGATGCATGTCATTACTTATATGTTATGCATTTGTATATACGTTGCGAATTGTGCTAAGTTTTCTGACGCTAACACCTAATTTTGTATAACATTTACTTATATGTAATTCGAATTCAATTGAACTCTTAAAACATTTGTACATTTTGCATGAAAAAAGAGAGAAGAGAGTTTCACATTTTATTATTTTATTAAGACCCTATATAAGGAATACAGACGTATCATATTACTTTACTGTCTAACTGATTCTAGGAAATATTTAGATATATTTATTTAAACTGACTCATTAATTTAATCTAATTGTTGAATTAATAGTTGATTCTTAATTGGATGGGTTAAGGAGTCACAGGAATATAGACAATATTACGTAAGGTTAAAATTTTAAAAATGTATTGAAGATATTTTTTAAATTAACTGAATTTAAAATGACAAAAAAATCAATGGCTAAAAGACCAATCTGACAGGATAGTAGCAAGTGAGCTTTCCAGAGCGGGTCTTTTTTTTTCTAGTGATATAGCTTCAATTGAAAAAAAAAGTGACGGTTTCTTCCTCATTCATCAACAATTTTTAATTTTTGATTGATGCTAGACGATGCTACAAGATAGAATTAGAAAAAGAACTTAAGCTAAAATAAGCAACAGCAAAAAATCGAATTGAAGGAGCATAAATATTGTTGAAATGCTTTTCGTAACTAAGTAAAAAATAAAATATTTATTCCGCTTGTTAAGTTCTAAGTAAGAGGATTAGATTCTCGGCATAAAAGAGTATTTAATAATTCTCTTTAGCAAATATTATTTTAAAACCTCATTTCAGTATGCTAAATTTAAATACTTCTTTCTTTCTGTACGAGAAGTATTTTAAGCTTTTGCAGATAATTATTTTATTTCTCAAAAATTTTATGCAAATAATAAAAATATCTTCACTTTTTCCAAAATTTATTTTTCTCTTACAATGCAACAATTATTTTATTCTTCAGTTTAAATGTTTTCATTCTTTGAATACATGTTTTTAATAAGTGGATAATTACTTACACTAATTTAATACCCACTAATGATTTTTGCATATTCTCCTGATTTTTTTCATTCAGTCAAACGTTTGAAATATTCTTTAATATGTTCTAGGTTCCAACTAAGATAAAATTGCAATTCCATATGATCAATTATATTGTTTCTTTTTTAATGACATTGTATTTACTAATGAGTCCTTCTCTGGGAATACATTTTTTCAAATAATGCATTTTTGATTATAATTACCTCTAATGAATTCTTAATTTTTATTCCCAAATGCTTAGTATGGCAAAGTAAAAAAAAAGTCTTTCTGATAAAATTATAGTGTTTTAATGTTTATATATGTATATGAGAGGGGGAAAGTATTCTTTCTCCTTAACAGCTTCATTTCTATGTGCCCCTGTATATGTTATTGAACCAAAGCAATATTTCAATTTTTAATACGTAGTGGTAATAAAATATGAAAAATAGGAATATATTTAAAACAAAAATTAACCTTTTCTGGAAGAAGCTAAACATTCTTATGAAAATGCGATTTCAAATCAATCGCTTATTATCTTAGTTTAATTTATAAATATTTCAGTAACAGTTAGTGTGTGTGTAATAAAATAATACAAATATGTAAAGTATTTCTATAATATGTAGGAATAAATAAATATTTTAACCTTTAGATGTTAAAAAAGGTGTCCGTATTTTGATTAATTAACAAAAATATAGACAAGGCATAATCACCTTTAAAAAAAACTCATTTCTCTAGTTACTGAACAATAAAAATACGTTTTGATTCAAAAAAATGCTTTTTAACGTTATATATATATATATTTGCAAACCTATTCTCTATATAATTTGAGAACTGTAGCGATGTCTGATTAGGTAGATCAGTGGCTTTGAAGTTCATAGATCCGCAAATTCTGAGTTTTATATCCCGAACACTATCAAGCGAAATGATGGAAATGGCTTCCAATCTAACATTGGATTTAATTTGGCTTAAAATAGTGAAGTAAGAGGAGTATTGGTGTCACACACTTCATAATATTTAAGCATAATAAAGTGAGAAGCGAGATAACAGAATCGGACATCACCCTTTTTAACTTTTATTCCAAATCAAGTGAAAACATTAGGATCGAGATCCATTTAACATAGAACATTCTTTCTGATATTTCGCATGACAGATCTTTAGCATTCATCATATATACTATCCATTCTTTAGATTTCTTTTGGCCTTGGCGACAGAGTTGGAAAATTGTTTTCTTGCTTTGGTGCATTTCTTATAATAGGCGATCTCATAAATCATACAATTTTCAGTGATCATTCATATTGTATCTGTAGACCTGTTTCAGGAATGTTGTCACCCAATCAGTTGAAAGAACTTGTGATATCTTTGGATTACAGTTAGTAAGGCTTGTGTTCATGGGATGACTCTCCTTTTTTGCGATATCTTGTCTATCCTTTTCCTGGTGATTTTCCAAAGAACAAAAAAAGGGAGTGGGCTAACATTTGAACTCTTCTAGTTAAGACCTCAACGTACACATTGACAAATTAACCTTTTACTTTACACTTTCACTAATCAGCAATTTGGAGAAATTTCCTTCGCCACAATTTTAGAATGATGCAAATGTGGGCTCATGTGAAATTCTGCTCCTTCTTAAAGTATGCTTAAATTTAATCTTGTTAAAATATCTAAGTGTCCTCAGATGAAATAAGCTTAATGCCCTAAATTGTTTCGCCTCTTTATTTTGGCTTACCCTACATGATATTCAAATAAATCTCTTAAAATTAGTTTGATTATCAAGAAATTCAATTCACACATATCTAACTGTCCATGAGGTATAAAACCATGAAGCCTCTACACAATTACGTTAATAATTATGAAATTAAATAATAAATTCATCAGAATTTAGTTACCAATAATAATTAAGAAGTTTTAATGGGGCAACTGAATTCAACATGCGGCTGCGGAAGCCGAGAGCTCATTTCCCCCCATTGTTTCAATCGATGAGTGAGTTTGAGTCTTAGTGTCATTATGGTACTGGCGTGTACTGGGACCGAGGCACGTTAAAACTGTCAGGATTAAAATTCCTCACATTGGGATGATGTGGATGCTAAGTGAATTTAATACTAACTCAGATGTCTTCCTCATTACTTGACTGTCACCTAAAATTAAGAGGTCAGTCACAAGCTACCTCTTGAGTATTACGTAACT
>BMAW01109350.1:0-11687 GCA_019974015.1 Nephila pilipes | reverse complement strand
GTTTTAACAAGCGTTTGAAGAATTTTCATCATATGAAATGTATAGAGAAAAGAAAACCACTCTTGTAACTACAGTTAAAAGGAGAGCTAAAAAAAAAAAAAAAGCTCTCTTACAATAGCTTTCTTTTACTCTCATTAAACATATAAAAACATTTTCCTAACTTATTTTATAGAATATGTTGAATGCGTTTTCTTTGCAGATGATGTAATAAGTAAAGAACAGGATGACATTACAAAAACAACAGGAATAAAATATTTATAAATGCAAACATCTAATATTTCTTATACAACCTTTTCACTCATCATTTTTATTTATTTTACATGCGTTATACTCCTTTACTCATGAACCCTTTTCTGTTGTAAGAATGTCTCAAAAAGCCCACAATTCCACTCAAATAATTCTTAAATAAAGTTAATTTGTTTCGGTACATATTAAGAAAAATATCACTCATAACGTTAAATACACAATTTTAATTTGTTTCCATTACTTCATTTCACATTTTCACTCTCCATGATGTATATATATATATATAATTATATTATTATTATTATTATTATTATTATTATTATTTCAGTCGTCATGGAGGGATCGTTTTCAATCTGGAAAAGTTATCCGGTACACAATCAACGCTCTTCTCTCAACGGAAAATAGGTTTTCAAAATTTACTTGAGTCACTAAATCTGCCGAATTAGTAACAACATAAAAGTAATTGTATCTAATAATAACAAATGAAAATAAAGGAAAAAGACACACAGTTATGGTCTATGGTCTAAATAAATTAAATTATAAAAAGTATATATTACATAGTCTAAAGCATGAGTTTTAAACATCATCTTAAATTTTTTGCAGTACACTTTGTAACGTACTAGTGTCGATAAGTGTATTAAACCTACGAGTAATCACTCAAAATAAAGATCATTTCCAAAATATTTAACCTGATTATTCCCATTTAAAATCAATAGAGAAAGAAAAGGGGATATTTTACCTCGTTTTTAACGAAATGTTACAGTAAAAAATTCTTCTTTTATCTGGGTAACTCTAAGTAGATTAATCCTGATTGCTGGATCCGATTCAAGTAGACTTCTAGTGATGGGATCGAGTCAATTATACACTCTCCATATATAGCCTTATAGACGCTGAAACAATATAACGTTACTATTAATCTCTCCAGTTCATCTATCTCTTTTCCATTGCCGTAGTTGCCTAGTAGTCAAGGTCGCGGCCAGCGGTTTTCGGCAAATCGTGGGTTCGAGCCTTGATGCCACAAAAGAGCCACTGTGTAGCGAGGCTGATGAACATTTTATCTGAAGAGGCCCCCAAGTCCTCATGTTGGTGGGGTGTGGAAGTTTGGAGAGGGAGATACCAGCTCACAAGTGTCATCCTCGTCATTTGACTAAGGTTCAAAATTCCGAGGTCCATCGCCAGTAGCCCACGTATTTCATCTTAGTGCGACGTTAATGAACAATCATTCATTCAATTACTCTATCTCCCTTTCATATTCACTACGCTTCTTCTATTACAGTAAAGCGTATCTACATATGTCACGGTTCTTTCACAGGGCGTGTTTCTAATATCAAACATTATAGCAAAGTAGCCCTAGATGTTAGTTAAAGGGAAATATGCACTAGGACCCGTTACTACTGAGTTAGGATGGTTCAAAAAATATATACAAGTATATTTACTTTGACATAAAAAAAATCTATAAAAAATATATTCTATCTAAGGAAAATAAGTTTTATGTACTTACGCATTTTTTCTATTGAAAATGGGGCAATGATTCCTAAAAATTAGCAAACATTGTAATATAATAAATATGAATTTCATGTCAGAATCTAATGATTTTACGTGATAAGTATTTTGTTTAATACAGATTAAACGTATAATAAATGTGTGTGATCACATGAAGCAACATTTCACCTGAAAAGAATATATATATATATATATATATATATTCAGGACTTGCGTTCCCATTTTGACAATAAACGCAGGCACATTTATGTAGACAACACAATATCTTTTGTTATCTGGGTTATAAAAAAAATTATAATGGTCAACACTCATAGTTGTGGCTTGCTTCCATTCACTTATACAGGGAGATCAATTTAAAAGAGTACCCGTTGGTTTTTCTTATTACCTTAAATCTGATGGGTGTGGAAACTTCTTCTGACACTAAATATAATTGTTTGAACCTTGTTTAAGAGTGGGAGACCACCACTGTTGGGCTGTTACAACTTCATTTGAGAGGTAAAACAGAAATGGAGACGCACAATATTACTTAATCCTGTCATAATTTTATTTTTTGAAAACATAATTTAATTCAAATTTTTTACATTAAGATTGCTTACAGCAAATGTTGAAAATGTTCGCCACCATTTTGAATGCAAACATGAACACATCGAACCAAGTTTTTTGACACACTTCGCAACATTGTTGGTGTTATTGACGAGATTTCTTCAGTTATGATTATCGATATTTGCAGGCCTTTTCTGAAAAACCCTATCTTTGAGATAAATCCACAAAAAAAAAATATAATGATGTAAGGTCTGGTGATCTTGGTGGCCAGATGCCTATAGAAATTAAATGATCATCAAAGAATTCCTTAAGCACTTTCATTGTTCGGTTTGATATGTGTGGAGTGGCTCCGTCTTGATGAAATCAGCAATCACTGCCTGTATCTCCAGTGAAGCAATAAAAGTTTGAATTATGTCAAAGTACACTTCGGAATCCATTAAAATCTAAAAAATTAGTCCATGAAGACGATTTTTATTGTTGCCATTCTTAAACTTACGAAGTGTGCTTTCAAAAATAAAAAAATAAAAATAAAAAAAAAAAAAAACGTTGAGAGAAGCAGACGATTTACTCAAATCATTTGCACAGAAACGGATTAAAAATTACTAATGATGTTCACGCGAATTTATGTTTAAAAAACGATATCCGCACATTAAATATAGCCATATTAATTAAGTAAAGATGTTGAAAGTTTTGTTACGTATATTATAGACGTGGAAAATACAAAAGACAAAGGGTACTCTTTTAAATTGATCACCCTGTATAAGTTACCATTTATTGACATGATTAAAAAAGTATAAATTTATTCATGCATGAATTTTATTTTAATATTTATTCACATAATATTATTTAAAATATTTTTTATTCCATCATTAATATTATTAATATCAACAAGTTATTTTTCAGTTTTGATAGTAGACTTATAATACTTATTTCGGGCAAAAACAATTATTTGTTTATTACTTATATAATTTAGTGTGAATATACACTGTTGGCCAATAAAATTGCAACACCATGAAGGAAAGCTAACGCAAGAAATATATTTATTGTACGTAAACAGTATGGTATGATGACGAAATGATCAAATTTGTAAGCAGTTGGGGAGTTTACAAGGGTGCCAAATTAGTAGAAACAGTTTTCACCCCTGGCAGCTAAAACGGCCCTTACCCTGTTAGGCATGAAATCGAACTGGGCTTGGATGACTGAAAAGGGCAATTCATTCCTATGCTGCTTCAAGTCTATGCCACACTTCATCAATCGTATGAAAGGGAGATGAGTGGCGGGACAGTCTCTCAGCAATCCATGACCTGTTGTTTTCAATGGGTGACAGATCTGGAGACCATGCAGGCCAAGGCAAAAATCGAATACCCTGTGTATGGAGGAAGGTCAGAATACGATAAGAAACTTATGGTCTTGCATTATCTTGTTGGAAGAAGGCGTTTGGCAGGACTCGAAGATAGGGCATAATCACTGGACGTAAGATGTCAGAAATGCTCCGATCTGTGTTCAAATTACCGTCGATCCGAACTAGAGGTGTGCATGTCGTGTACCCAACGGCTGCTCAAACTATCACACCAGGTGCAGGGCCCCTATGCCAATATCAAATGCAAGCAGGTTACGAGCGATCTCCTTGGAGCCTCCAGACGAGTATACGGCCATCAGAATACTACACGCAGAATCAGGACTCGTCTGAAAAGATGACATTGTGCCACTCCCATATCTAGCTTTGTCGTTCGGCAAACCAGAGTCGCCGTCTCTCTCTCTATGCTGCATTGTCAAGGGAAGCCGAAGTAATGGTCGCCATGCTGATAGTCTACGCTGCTGCAAACGTCGTCGCACCATACGAACGGTTACTAAGCGTCCTGCAAACATGCCTGTTTCTCGACTAATGGTCCGTGATATGGTTGCATGGCTTTGCAGAGTAGATCTCGCAATATGTCTATTCTCTCAGTCGTTAGTCATGGGAGGGCGTGGAGATCTTGCATGCCCTTCTGTATGACCCTCATCAACCCATTGATTCCATATGCGCATGACAGTGGTTGGATTTTGACCAGTGTGACGAGCAATATCAAAGAACGATAATCTACTCTCTCGATAGGCACCGATTCTTCCTCTATCGAATTCTGACACTTGTTGGTAAGCATTTCTTCTTGTTATTTGAAATTACACGATATTTTGAGCAAACTTGGACGCAAAGCGCTTTCCAAAAGCGATATTTTGAGCAAAGCGCTTTCGAAATGAGAAAAACCCTACAAAGTTTTGCTTTTATGCAGTGCTTCAGATGTTGTTTATCCCTCCTACGTTGTCTAAATGCGCTGGAATACTAATTATTTGCATATTCTAACTTCTTTTTCCTTTCATGTGATTTTGACTTTCATCGAATCATTCCTTCCTGGTGCTACAATTTTAGTGGCCAGCAGTGTATACCCCTTACACATAAAAGAAAGATGAACAAATTAACCTTCAATCTTAAAATAGCAAACATAATTAATGAAGCTTCTGATTGAATAGTATTAATAAAAAAGCTTGTGCAATTAAAGGAGAATGAAAATCATTTTAACTCGTATTATATGAAAAGTATGTATGTTTTGGTTTATATATTAATACACACACACAAGCAAAGTCCATTATTTGGAGTAAATGGTAAAGTAAAACTATTTATTATAATTTTTTAAAAAAGAGAAAAATTATAATCCTTGTAAGGCATTTATATTAATTTTTTTTCTGGTTTTAATAATTTAACACATTTATAAGGAAATTAATTTAACATTACTTAAAGTTTTACCAGAACATTCCTTTTTATTAGACTGGATTCTCAGCAGGCATATTTTTTTCATCTTATTCTGAGGATTTTAATCAAAGCCAATTTTTAAATTAATTCATCGCAGAAACACAAACAAAATCTGATCCTTAGAAGTTTTGTGCCCTAGTGATACTCATTCATCCAATGAGATGACTCAAACTTGATAAAATTTAAAAAATCCAAATCCATTCTTTTTGTTTATTTTTGAATCAACTAAGATTAAGATAGGTTTTACTTAAATATGAATTAAAAGATATAAAAATAAATTTTTAAAATTTAAAATATATAATTTATAAAGGCTTGAGGTGATTAACTAATATTTAATTACCGATAAATTTAGTTCCATAGCTGCTATATGAGATCAAATTAAGTATTAACACCGCAAGCCTTTACAAATTATATTATATTTTACATTTAAATATATTATTTTTATACCATACAACCCATCTTTAAATAAAAGCTTGATTAATTTTTTTACTTATAATTATTTAACTCTTTTTAATATGGAAATTTAAGACTGCAAAGCAATTACGTGATTTATTATATAAAGTGTGCACAATTTCAATTCAATTAGACGTTGTAAAGTGCAAGGCCCGGGCAATCAACCCACTCCCAAGCCCGCCACTGTTTGAGCATACCATAGTACTGTATTTTTATCGGAGAGTTATACGTGTATGTAAAATTTCAACTCTATCGTATGATGGGAAGTTAGATAACATTCGGGCACATATTTAAACTTTGAGAGACATACATACATATGAACATAGCAAGTTAAATAACAGGTTGTAATAATTAGAAAAATGCAGAAGAAAGATTAATACTACAAAAGTTATTTTTATTCAAAATAAGAAAAATGGGCACTATTTTTGTTGTAACTTTTTGTCAAAACTACATTTAATGTTAAATCACCTTTTTAATGCAGAAATAACCATTCGATATTTACTGTTAATGTCATTTATTTCAATATACGTTTTTAAATAAAAGCTCCTCTAAAGAATTTTTTATACTTGTGTTTATATTCATCTTCTAAGGAATAGTTCCCAACACCTGCTAACGGACGTAAGTTAGATGCACTCGCCGTTCCAATTGTTTTCTTTCTTTCTTTTTTTTCAGTCGTGGAAGTTGATATTAAAAAACTGTTGATATATTTTTTTTCTCATAACGTTAAACGAGTTTTTCTAACGCTTTTGAATAGCTATGTTCAGTTTTGAGTAACCAAGTAAACTATGCATGTACTTTAATAATTAGATAAGTTTACATTATTACGAACAGTACCAATTTTTAGTTTAGTTTATATTAACGTCGCACTAGAAGCAACACGAGGGCTATTGGCGACGGACCTCTTAATTTTGAACCACGGTCAAGTGACGAGGACGACACCTGAGCAGGCGCCCCCCTCTCCTAACATCCACACCACGCCAACGGGAGGACTTTGGGCCCCGAACAGATTTAACGTGCATCAGCCCTGGCTACACGGTGGGTCTTTGGCGGCCAAAGATCGAACCCGCGACTGAACGAAAACAGCCGGCCACTAGTCCGCGACCTTGACCACTAGGCTACCGCGGCCCCATGAACAATCCCAAAGAACAAGTCTTTGAACTATAGCAACTCAGAGTATTCTCCAGCAGAAATTGGAATATTAATTCTTGGTAGTTTAAATTCAATATAGATTCTTATACAAGAATAAAATATTTGAGAATTAGAAATTAAATTGAAATTTGTAACTCTAGCATTAATATATTTGTATATATATATTAATGCTTTTTATAGGTTTCCTTATATGAACCACATAAACTCTGTGCACCATGTAATATGAGATAGTTTAATTAATTCTTCCACGCAGTTTGCTTTTAAAACTTTCCTTGGCTTTTATTTCTTTAGCATTTCCAGTTGACTATTTCTGCCCGATATATAGGTCTGCTAAATACAGTCAATTCAAAAGCTTTGAAAAGGATTCTGTGTATAATATACAGGACGGCATTTTGTAACATAGTTACCACGATAAAGATTTACGAGTAGCGTTCCAGGAATTAAACATTTTATAAAAAGCATTATATGTTCTTTTCAACCACAAAATCCTTTTTGAGTACAAAGAATTAATCCTAAATCATTCAGATCAGTTAACTAAAAAGCAGCAGATTTTTTTTTTTTTTTTTTTTTTTTTTTACAGTTAATCTTTTTTCACATTTGCTTATGATAGAAAATGATTGATTAATAAGAAAAAAAAGATGAATGCAACGTATTTTCTTATATAACTACTTTCTCCCCTCTTTGCTTAACGGTCGTTATGATTCATCTCAATAATCAGCTGTCGAAATGAGCGAATTCTCTTTTTTTCTCTTTGATTTTTTTTTTTTTTTATGTAATTCTAAATCATTTTTTGATGATTTTTATTCTAAATGCATTTCTCTTGAAACAGTTGGATGTACAACTGATAATTATTCATATGAAAGCATTTTCATTAAATCACATCATAACAATACATTATTTATACACAGGATCCGTAAACTACTTCTATTTTTAATCTGGCCCGTGGGTTAATACCATTTTTACATAAAATGGATTTAAAAATAAATCAAACTGCGCGCTATAACAACTGATGCATATAAACAAAAAAAAAAAAAAAAAAAAAAAAACAAAAAACTCTTTGTTACAACAGTGTTTTTCAGATCTTGATACATTTGCTTTAAAATTTTTATATTCATTAGGGTTTATGATTGAAGAGCTTCCATCAGATCTTATATTGGAAGTGATTGATTTACAAAATGTGAAAAAATGTTTAAAGAATTGGATCTAGTGCCACAGTTCTATAAATATCTTTTGAAAGATAATTACTGTCATCTAAAATCATATGTTCGGAGATTTATAATTGTATTTGGTAGAACTTATCTATGCGAAAGGAAATTTCCAAAAATAAAGTATGCAAATCGCAATACGCATCATCATTAATAGATGACCATTTGCAAAAATAAATTTACTAATATAGGAAATACTCATTTTTGTGGGGAAGTATTATCTCAGATAAAAACAATTACATATTCATCGCATTAATATCAAACTCAACCCGCTCTATAAGTTTGTTAATAAGGGCCGCGGTAGCCTAGTGGTCATGGCTTCGGATTCGTGGCCAAAGGTTTTCGTCCAGTCGCGGGTTCGATTCTTGGCCGCTAAAAACCCGCCGTGTAGGCGGGGCTGATGCACGTTAAATCTGTCGGGGCTCAAAGTCCTCCCATTGGCGTGGTGGGGCAGTTAGGAGAGGGGGCCAGCTCAGATGTCGTCCTCGTCGCTTGACCGTGGTTCAAAATTACGAGGTCCGTCGCCTTTTGCCCTCGTGTTGCTTCTATTGCGACGTTAATAAAAAACTAAACTAATGTTTATCGATAAAAGGAAATATTTTATTCTTCTTTCAGCATGAGTATAGAAATGTCCGCACGAATGCAGAAATATTATGTAAAAATATCGAAATAAAATAAACTACTCAATAAAAAAAAAATTTTGAACCTATTTTTTGTGTTGCTTTATGAATAGAATCGGCCTTGTAAATGCTTTTTATTTTGCTATACTTAAAAAAAATTGCGCTCCTGTCCTTTCGAAATTTTTTTTACCGACACAAAAAGGTTAACACTTTAAGGGAGCTCGAGCCCGGCTTATAATTATGTCTGATGTTAAATATGACACACGTACTTATCAGTTGCCACGAATTCTGATACAGATTATTTAGTTTTTTTTTTTTTTTTTCCTTTCAAAGTGATCAGACAAAGCTAAGAAGCTTATGTAGATATGAAACAGTTATTGCATGCACATTTTTAATCCTGAAATCTGCCTTCTACGGACAAAAAAGGGAAAAGAAATCAGTCTTCAAGTACTGAAATTTTTTTTAAAATCATTTCAGAGTTAAAATATTGTTATATTTATATGTAGTTTGAACTAAAAATATCATATTCTATAAAACATTTTAATAAGTGTCTTTCAAATTTCAAGAATTCTGTTGATTACTGATTCACCCATGATCGTCTGACGTATTCGTAATTTGCTTTAATTTTTCATTATTATACAAATAATAATGTTATAAAACTTATCAATTAGTTAAAAATAATAAAACTAATTGTGTATAAAAGTAGAATTACATATTACAAAATTAATTACATATTTTTATATATATATAATTATATGTGATAAACTAATTAGAGATATAGATATAGTATGTTGATATTAATATAATTATTGTAAGTTAAGTCTGAATAAATTCGTAAAAATAGTGACAAAAACGCATGCTCAAAATTTTTTTCTAAAAAAAAGTGAGTTAGATATTTATAAAAATTAATTAGGTTTCCAAAAATTGGTAATTTATGTAAAGTAATATCGCGAATGATTTCTCTAAAGAAAAAGTTTTTTGGCAAATAATGTTCACTATTCATTATATATCAATATTTTTTGTGATTATAACCCAAAAAAGTCAAGCCCTAAGGGGCTTACCTTCTTCAGGTTCATCAGTTCCCCGAGGCACCCGAGTGATCTTTTTCCTTTTCGTCTCGGTTTACTGTCTTTGGTAAACATGGGCGACGCGCCCCTGAGATACCCAGGTAATCCTTCTCTATTTTCACCCCTCCTCCTTGTTAATATTTTCATCTTTTTTTTTTTTTTTTTCTATTTTTTCAAACATTTAGATACCAGTTGCACCGTGTTTGGTGCAGCATAGCCACATCTGGTTCATGCACCATTAAACTTCACCATTTCTCACTCATCAAAAAGTCAAAAACGCTTGTTTTTCTAGTATTAATCTGTTGCACCGTTCAATTTACTTGTTATAGCAAACATATTCATTAAATGCACTCTCTTTCGGTTAATATTTGCTCTTAGCTGATTGTTTCAAATGTCCTTTTTTTTTTTTTATTCTTTATGTGTTCTTTTTAAATGCCGTATACTAAACAATGTACAAATACAAAAAAACAACATTTTACAACTGTTTTAAAATAAATATCTATAAAAATGGTTCGACTCTATTTAATATAAAAATCAGATCTCCATACATCGGAATCGAACATTCTAGTTAATTCGAAGCATAGAAACAATTACTTAATATTATGTATTGCAATGTAGATTACAGTATACATGTTTATTTCAAAGAAATGCATGAACTAATGGATACGTATACTAATTCCTGCGGATAAATAAAATACTTAACACACATGTTGTGGTAATATGTCATTTTGTTGATTGTTAAAAACAGAGATGTGTGTGTGTGTGTAAATGGTTCTCGTCTCTGACTTGTTCAGACGCCAGTCTCCGAGCTTTTCCATTCTTTCTTTGAGAACGGACCCTTAGAGCACTTTTCAGTGTTGAGGGCCTTTGGATATCATTACTGAAATCGACCTAGGAACATGGCTACCACCGCTAATATGGATACGAGCGAAACTCTCCAAAATTCTGATGCTCCTTCCACCAGTACTCCTCCTCCGACCGCATTTGCTGTAGAAAAAAAAAGCGAAGGAGAAACACCGTCGATTCCTGTCGCAACTGCCGTGGGAGAAGAAATCGCACAACTTTAGCCCGACGCAACTCCGGAAGAAATGAACTTCGCCGCCCATGCAGACGGGATCAGAATGCTGATAGGACTCAAGAAATGCGTATGCTCTTTGGGCAAAAAAGGCTCACCTCTGCTTCCAACAAGAATCCAGAGGATGTTTCTAAAGCACACCCATAGCAGTAGGTGTGGTGTATGCCAGACTAGTTGCCGGAAAAGCTAAATTGCAGGTACCACTATTTAAGTTACGTACCTCCACCGATGCCCTGAACATAATCATCAGCAAGGTCCAGAAAAAGGCCGAAAAAGCCAGGAAAGCTGCTGATAAAAAGAAACTTCCCACTCCAGCGGAAAAGGCCGTTTCTCCCGCCAAAAATTCGCAGAAACGAAATCCTAAAAGAACAGCGGACTCTGATGGATTTCAGCTACCTCCGAAGCATCTTACCATTAAAGAGGGTAAACGAAACAATTTAATTACTTCTCTTCCAGTCCAGATTTATCCCCCAACTAGCCCTTCCATAGGAGATGAGGATAGCATTAATAGTGAGGATGAGGACGCTGGGGAACCAGTGCCACCACCCACCTCCACTAAAACTAAAATTCCTCCTTTTTTCATCACACTTAAGGGTGATTGATTGGACATTTGACGCAGCTCCTTTCTTTCACTCGTCTTGAAGCGCCTTTGCTCCAAAGCGAGCTGAGCGGCCGCTTCCTCCGACTTACTGCCGGACATGAATCTGAATATAGGAAACTCGCTACTTTCTAAGAACAGAAGGAGTCGAGTTCAAATCCTATATGTTAAAATCGGATAGGCCGTTGAAATTGATTATTCGCAGCCTACCATCATCTACCGACATTAAAGCAATTAAACAAGAAATTGAAAACTCCGGTTTTCAAATTCACAAAATTTCTCGACTCACCGAATTCCAATCCAAAGTCCCCATGAATTTGGTTTATTTTCAAATAGTTAACAATCTACATGCCGATCAAATCTACAATTTCACAGAAATGTTCAGTACCCAAATAAGCATTGAAGCTTATAAGGGAACTAAACGTCCCTCTCATTGCTGG
>BMAW01109346.1:2091-24017 GCA_019974015.1 Nephila pilipes | reverse complement strand
CACGGATTCAGGAAAATCCGCCGCTATTTTATTAAAAATATAAGAGAAAGAAAATGAAAAATTTGTAGCATTTTGATATCTCAATAGCCTTGAAATGGAAATTAGTATTTAATAATCCTTTTAAAAAAATTTCTGTTTATATATATATATGTTATATACACAGAGAGAGAGAGAAAAAAGAAATTCGTAGTCGGAATGGCAAGAATTGTGATATGCGTTTGCAAAACGGTAATAAAATAGGAAACAAATCGACAAAACAGTAGTAATCAGTAGCATTATCCGAAGAAAAATATTATTGGAAAATGGTCATGATTGAAGTTTCCACTAAAGTGCAAACCAAACAAATAAAAAAAGGTGATACTGTACTTCAATAACGTCGTGTATATGGTCAATTCTAACAAACATGGAATGATTTTCATACTTACTATAACATTGTTGATATTGTGGGCTCAAAGACTTTCAAATGTCACGAATACCTCTTTTTTAGTTCAGGAACGGGATTTTTAGGGCTTAGAGAGACCACAAGCTATCTCCCTAACTTGAACTACACATTTTTGATAGGAATGAGATCAGGCGAGTGAGCTGGACATGGCATTCATTAGACATTTTCATCAGACATTCATAGAGGGGTGTTCAATCATCTATAAATTTGAAGTCATAGAAGACATATAATTCCTCGAATTACACTAGACATGGCTGAAGAATGTCATCTCTGTATCGTTTGGCAGTCCCAGATCCTTTCACAAACATATGAAACATTTTCCGGCCTTCAGCCCACTCCATGCATCCCCTTGATAGAAAACTATGCATTAGTAAGATGTTTTCGGACTGAAAACAAGTTCCACGTTCTCGCCACATCGTTAAGCAATGAGAACCAGTATTTAGACTAAAGAGAGATTCGTCACTGAACATATCATTGCCCCACTGTTCCAAGTTTTAGTACTGATTTCCAAACTGCCGTTAAAAAGAGTGAGTTTATGCGTAGATGTGAAGAGGATATAAGATTCTGATCAACTGGCACATATCAATTTGATTCCAGTAAACAGTTTGTGTGGAAATCCTACTCCTGTAGCAGCTGTATTCGATGAACTTTGTTCTTTGCCACAACTATATATGTGGCTTAGTGCAGTAATTTCCATACATCGGTCATGGAGAACGGTAGTGATTATTAGCCAATCTGCCGCTAGTCGTTCGTTTTAATAAAAGATAAAAGCTTTACCTTCAAAAGATAATTTGGCACATGTAACTTTGAAAGCATTCACCAGTATTTATTCTCAGCTTTCGCATTTTATGAAAATGCTTAATATATATATATATATATATATATATATATATATATATATATATATAGATAGATACATTACAAATGTGCCTCTAACTTATTTAAACAATAAACAAAAGTCATTGTAGTCTATTGAACCGACATGCACTTCCTTTTTACAAATATTTTCAATATAAGTAAAGTATAGAAGCAATGAATATTGAATCATGCAAATGATATCTTAAATCCCACAGTAAATGTTTTATAATTTAACAAAATGTACACATTTTCTAGGAATAGTCCCAGTATTATGCTATTTCCTTTGAAATATGTTATTCAAATTAATATGAGCATAATTTTTTTTTCAAAATATCGCTTTTTATTAAGATTTTAAGTACTTTTTTCCGAATATTCTCTTTATGTAGACATATAATGACAATTATTATCTTAAATAACTGGAATGAGAGAAAACTTTGCATTAATTTTTTTTCAAAGTTATATATTGTATAATTAAAACTTAACTATTAACTGCATCAATTCTATATAATCATATTCGAATAAAGAAACTTTTCTTAAATTCGTGTTTTATCTTACATCTATCTACTAAATCAGGATTAATGTTTATTTTACAACAGAATAGAATTTCGATTAAATTAAAATAAGAAGTAACGACATTTATCTTTTCTTTTTCAGTATAAATGAATTTCCGTCCTAAAATAAGTGAACATCTGTTTCCATGTTGTTGCTTCAATGGTTTTGATTTGATTTCTGGAATGGAATCCCATAATAAAAATGTATCATTCTTTTTTTAACTGAAACCCAAGAGTTCTCAGAAAACAAAACCCATTTCGAATCAAATCAAGCGAAAGATTTTAATAATGAGGTATTCAGAAAGACAGTAAAACATGCACTGCTTACCATCATTAATCATTCATTTAAAATGAGCAGAATTAAACATAGCGATATATATGTAATTAAAATATCCAAGAAATCATATTCCAAGTATATCTTAACTATTACTTTTTATTTCTTTATTGTGAAATCAAATACTTTTAATTTGTTAGCATAGAATTTCCTACATAAGAATTATTAATTTTGATTTATTTGCCAACGGATAAAATGTAAAGTAGAACACATAATTATTATTTAACACAGTTTCAATTCAAAGAAAATAATATTAGCTTAGACCAAGTAAATTCATAGTAGAATAATTCGAATTCATAAACTACAATAATAGAGAACAATTAAATACACTTTTAGGAAGTATGACACAGAAAAAGCAAAAAACCGAAAATAATCTATACTTGTAAATATTTATTTCTTATGTTTATTTTATTTGTAACATATTAATTTATAAAGGAAATGATATTTCTTTTGATAAGTAAGATTGAGAGCGGGTTTTCTTAAAACGAGTTATTTATTTGAATAATTACATTTTCCTGTCACATAATTGGATAATTGAGACTTTTTTTTTACATAGAAAGACAGTTAAGAAGTTTTGATTTCCAATGAGTTAATAAATATATTATTTTTCAGATGAATTATTCATTTGAATAATTGCATTTTTGTCACATAATTGAATAACTATGACTCTTTTTTACATTGAAAGATAGTTAAATGAAGAAGTTTTTATTTCCAATGAATTATGAAGTAAATGGCTTATTTTTTAGAGGAATAATTAAATATCATTAATTTACCATATTGTTTCAGTTAAATGTTTATTTGTATGCATTATAATCTAAAAAAAATTTTAAAGTACAATAAAATAAATTCGATGTAAATCATATTATTATAGCACAAATTATTCTCAATATTTCGAAACGTAATTTAATTATTAGTATATCAGTGGAGCATTAGTCTTAATCCATTAAATAAATGATGCACTAAATAAATGAATGTAACCATTGATCAAAAATTCTTATAAGAGAAACAGGTTTGATGACGGAAAACTGTAATCAAAAGTCTTAAAATTATATTAAATCTCATAAATGCAAAATATATAGCAAGCAGTAATTTATTTAAAAAATATTGTAAAGGGCAATATAAATTATTTGTGTATATTAAGTCAAAAGGAACATTTCTTTATAAGTGTTGTTAGAAATTTTTTATTTTTGTATTATAACGTACAATTCTACAAATTCTATAATTTTTATCACATTATTATTTATGGCTTTTAGATATGGTATTTTACATTTAAATAGCTTACAACTTTAACATAATCATTACAGAATAAAAATATGAATTGTATGCTTTTAAATTAGTTTGATGCTAACGTAAAATATGTTATAAACATTAATACTATTTACATAGATTTTAATAAATTTCTTTATACTGGGAAATGAAAATACACATGGACAGCAAATCACAAAAAAAAACGTATTTATGTATGATATTGCCTAAAAAATGTAAATGAAACTAAGTAAATTCTAAATTAAACACTGAAATTTCACCACTTTTCTTATTTTGGGTTGTGATTGTTTATTAGTGTCGTTCTTAGGAACAGCACGAGAGCTGTTAGCGACTAACCACGCAATCGTGAAACTCAGTCAATTGTGAAGACGACGACACCTGAGCTGTTGAGAGCTGAGCACACCTGAGAAGAGTTGAGCTGGCATTTTTCTCTCACACTTTAACATTGCAGCAGTGGGAGTACTTGGGACTTTACCCAAATTTAATGTGCATCATTCTTAATCCATGATGAGTCTCTACTGGCATCAAAGAACTAAACCACTAGACGAAAACAAAGCCTGCCACAAGTCCGGGACCATGACCATTAGGCTATCAAGGGCAATGACCTTATTTCCCATGATATTCTGATTTTCCGATAGTGTCTCCATAGAACATACTTACTTATAAGGAGTATTTTTACGGATTCGATATGAAATTAATGATTAAGGAATCTTATGAAATTACAGAAAATGAAACTGATAATGAAAACGGAACTCTTTCACATATAATAAACCGTTTTAAAAAATTTAGGAAACAAGCAAAAAATTTAGGTTCGTTGGTCTTATTAACGTCGCACTAGTAGCAACACAAGGTTTATTGGCGACGAACCTCAAAATTGCAAATAATTTAAGAGAGACTGCAATGCATGGGCATAAAATGGAGTATACACATGCAACTAATTAGAGTTCAGAAGAATATATGTAAAAAATTGTATGGAATCGTTTATTCTTTGAAACGATGGAAAGAACATGAATAGATACTTACTCGTAGATTGCTTCTGTGATTTACTCATATTCGACTTCGTTTCTTGTAAATAATAATTCAAGAGTTGTTTGGAAATGACACGATTTGTTTCAAATTGTATGTGGTCCCCTGTAACAGCTAATACTGTTGCACACCTGTTTCGTACGAATGCGATGACGTTACTTTGCGGAAACTGCTCTGCGCCTGAAAAGTGCTATCTGCTATTACGAAATGTAAAAAAAAGGCCTTGGTCTCGTTGCTGTGCGTCACACGAGTGTTTGTTCTCGATCGGCGTTAGGTCGGGAGAATATGCTGACCCCATCATACTCTGTTTTATTTCAGTTTCAAGCATTTTCTTCTCAAGGTAAATATATGATGTCAGTAATTACCATTAAAAGAAAGGAATTATCAGTGCCTGCAGCTTAAAGTAAGACATCAGGTCCCAGTATCTTGTCTACATATATTCAGGCCGTCAAATTGCAGTTCTGAATTATATGGAGGTATTTATGTTCTAAGGAAATTCAAGACCATGCTATCAGCCCTTCTCGTCTGTAATGTTATTTCGAATGCCTCTTTCTCTCCATACCAAAACATGCCAGGTGTCACACTCCAGACAGAATCGGACTTATTAATAGACAATACTTAACTTCTATAGCATTGTACCCAATCGCTATGCTCAGCACCCCACCTTTTTCTAGCAGCATGGCGTTTTGAAGCTAACTGAATACACACCTTTGGCATGAGCGCATGTAGATCAAGCTGATGAAGTCTATTTCTAGCTATTTGTTTGGTACTCTTCACCCTGTTGCCAACATGCACATGTGTTGGCGACTGAGTAGAATTATTTGCTTTTCCTGTACGAGCTGTTAACAAGTTGCTGTGGTTGAAAAAATATTACCACACCTTGGTCCCTGTCTATTCTCTGTTTCTTGGAATCGATTCCAAAATCTTGAGACGACATTTCTTTCCACTTCAACAACGTCCGATACACTTCTTTGAGTTTACCTGGTTTCAAATCTCCAAATAAATCACTAAACATAAAATCCAGTAAATAGCTTTGTTTTGAGAAAGGGAGAAAAAAACTTTTGCGAAATCACGATTTTTGTACTTATATTCTTTTTCTGGATTTTGATGTCATGAACGTTGATTTGTATATGAAGATTACTTTTCTGTTTTCTGTTGCACTGCAAAAGCTGGATATTTTGACAGTAGTTAGCGATATAAATATTTGTATATTTTCATTAAAACCATGCGTTCCCTTAATTTCTTTTCAGTAGTTCAGCTTCGTATGTTACTGTATCTGAATCGAGGATTGAATACCAAAATGATAATTGGATGTAATGGAAATAATTGTTTTATCCTTTCATTTTGAAAAGTGGCATCAGTAACCGAGTTGATAATCATGAACTCGCAGCCGATGTTCTTTCCATCAAGTCGTTGGCTGGAGTATTGATGCACGTAAGATATATCGTGTAGCAAACTTCATTAACGTGAAATTCATCGAGACTTCAAGTCCTGTTATTGGAGTCGTGTGAAAGCTAGGAGATTAGTGTACCAGTTCATGTCCTCCTCATTTAACCGAATTTTAACCAATAGACTTTGTTCGGTTTCTATGGAAGACGTTAATAAAATATTGATCAACAGCATCAGTTACCCAAGAAAAGATGTTGAAAAGTATTATTTTTTAAGCAATACAATTATTTTTTACAATATTATTAGATATGTATGTGTTTTTAAGAATAATAATAAAACAAATATGAAACAGAATTTATGAATAATGTTAATTTACAGTATTATTGGCTTAAAATGCATAAAATATTGTTCAAAAACGAAATGGGTTCTTTAATGTTATTTATAAAAATCAATAATCAATAAGTATCAATAAAATGTCTTAAGCCTTTATCAATTCATCACAGGACAGAACTATTCATTACAAGTAATTTAATATTCTAATCAATATCTAGATTTAATGGCTTATTGCTTTCAAATAAGAGGTATTGATTAAACTAGAATTAGAAGGAAAAAATATTCGTAATCAAAGTTTACCTACAACCAAAAAAAAGACATAAAAATGTCATGAATATTCAATAATATAATGAAATTAAATTATTTTTATAAGTTTTGGGTGCCTTCTTTTCTACGTTTCAAGAAGCAAAAAAAACGAATCAAAGTAAACAATATTCTACCCTTTATTCTTTTATTTTAGTTGGAAAGAATCTCTTTCTAAGTATTCAATTGAAAAATATAACTTAGTAAAAGGATCTTCTTTAGAACCGCATTGTTTCATTTCAAATGTTGTATAATTAATTATTTCAGATTTTAGAAGCTACTAATTTAAATACATTTTTTTGAATGCAGTAGCTATTTTACATCACAATATGTAGATTTTATTCTGGATTGCATTCAAAAGATTATGGGCCTCAGGAGAATTGGAGTGCGTTACATATTGCAACTATCTACTTTTACAATAATAAAATCTATAATAACCTGTAACGTAAAACTATATCAAAAGCTGAAATCTAACTTATTCTATAAATTTAAAGATTTTAGAATGAATTTCTTTGCTTAAAATTCTATTTTCTAATACTTACGATACTTAAAACATAATTTTAAACTTATATATACGTTCTTAATATTTCATGCAACTGCATAAAATGCATTTAAATTTTCTTTAAATTTATTTTCTTAACAATTTTCGGATATTTTAGAATTTTTGAAATGTGAGAAATATATCAACATTTTTAATGAAACTTGGCTTTAAAATTTAAAAGAGAAGATAGGGAATTTTATGATTGATGAAGATGTAAGTTATAAATAAATTTTACTTGCGAACATCAAGGATTGGAATATATCCATAAATATTAAAATAGGTTTAGGCCTTTTAAATACATATGTATCATAAATAGAAGCGTTTGTGAACTCTGTTAAATAGAAGTTATCTACAAAAACATATTCAAGAGTAGTAGAAAGGCAAATAATATTGGTAGAAAAATGTAATCAAAATTTATTTTCTATCATTTTTTCAAAATTATTTATTAAATTTAAAGTCTATAACCAAATGTTTACAAACTTGTATCAAATTATGTAAAGAAAAAATAAATTATTTGATTTATAAAGTATAGAATGTTTTCTTAAGTTTTCACAGAAGATATTCCGAAAGTAAAAAGGTGGTCGTTATTGTCATTAAATCATACAAATAGATATAAATGTCAATTTCTTGGCTTACGTTTAGTAATTATAAATAAATTTTCTGAATAAATCGTGTATTTGTCTTTATCACAGTTATTCGAAAATATTTTGACATTCTTTTCAAAGGGAACCGCGAGATTGATATCAGAAAAAATGTTAAAGAAAACTGGGGAAATCATATCATAGTTACAGAAAATAAATTTTGTACATAATTTAGTACATAATTTTGTACATAATTTGTAATAAGAAAATTTGACAGTTTATGTGCGAACATATATTTTAATTTTTCTTAAAGCGATATTTCGTTTGCCACTGATGACATGAAACTTTACTTGATGTGCCATCTTATTAAACAAAACAATTTTTCAATTCAGTAGAATTAAAATACCTCCATCATATAATATAAATATTTTCCTTAGAATAATAAAATTTGCATTGCGACAAAATGGCTTTAGAACTTTTATTGTAATTTTCACTTTGTATTCTCTTCAGTATTTATAGTCAAAATCATTTTCATTCATGTCTTATTGATATATATATATATTCAATTTTGAAAGTTTAAATTATTGAGATTTTAACAAATTAAATTAATCGAATATATAAAGTCAAACTTTATTTACAGCCATGACTATTTAGCTTTTTTCTTACGCACATTCCTTACTTGTAATGATAGTTAATATATTTAAAAAAAATTTAAATATTTAATGAGAGTATACGGATGACAAGTGTTTCTTGTAATTTTCTGGATATTTAGCATATCGAAATTTTGGATATCTCAATTCGTGACTATGAATTTAACATTATTAAGTAGGAAAGGAACGATGACTTACGGAGAAGTCATTAACTTATTAACATAAGGTTCTTATTCAGAATCACCACTCATGTTATTTATTTCGATTACATAGTATCAATTCTTATTGTTTGATATTTCAAGACCTGACGTCTTCGGCTGACTCCAGAGCGTCACATTACACTGCATATTATAATCTAAACTCATTAATGGGGATTGAATTTTACAGGAGCAGTTATGATATAGTTGTTTTTGAGAAACAAAGCCTTACCATTTTGGTCTTCCAAATACTTTCTTTCCATATACTTAGTTCCTATATAATTAAGAAATTCGTTTTTGAATTTTGATCGCGCTCCTTAAAATACTGTATATAAAATATATTTATTAAATAAAATAAATTTAATTGTGCAAGTATTTGAAACAAGAATGTTTCTTAGACAATTACTAAATATAAAAAAAACACTTTCTCCGGGTGTTAACTAAAGAAATATGATTCAACCTATTTCGAAATAAAAATAGGGAAATAATAGGGAAATAGGGACTTACATCTGTAAAACATCTCTATGGTTTATATATGGCGATATTGGATGAATATAAATTCCATACATTTTGCATTTGCAAAAGATTAGCGTTTAACTCATATAGAGTCTTAATTATGAACACTCTTAGAAAGTAAATTACAATTTATAAATTCAACTTTAATAAAATATATCACTTTCAATAAGACTTCATGTTTGAATTTTTATTATAATATGGTTATTCGCCGTTCTTTTCTATCATTTTTTCATTTTTTAATACAACTAGAAATCAAGAAAATAATTTTTAGTTTACAAGAACTTTAAGTAAGCATTATTTTGTGCAAATATATTTTTCTAAGATTTTTACTACCCAAAATCTTACAATAGTGATGAATTTTATTTCTCTTTTAAAAAACAAAATTCTTTGTATCCGAGAGAAAAGTACTGTGGTAGCTGCAGAAATCAAGCGAACAACAACGCAAATCAATCTTGCTCTGAAATAGCTTTTCAATTTGCACGGAATGGTTCAACCTTAGCATCGAATCTAGTTAAATGAATTTCACGTTTCCTCTCGCAATATTCTTTGAAGGCGAAACCATTTTCCTTCCTGGTGTTCGTTTTCAAATAGCTCACAGAAAGTCCTCTTCAAGTTTTGGCGACAATTTAAGATTTCCTCGTAACTTTCTCTCCGACACTTTATGTCTGCCTTACGACATTCAGAATGAGGAAATATGCCTTTTCAGATACTCATTTAGAAGACCATTTCTGGTTCAGTGACACGAAAAAGACTGTCAGATAGAAAGAATTCTAGAGTTCCGGACGAATATTTTAATCAATATTGTTCAATCCTAATTCAATTCTTGTAACTGCTGACAACTTTATGATTTAAAATTTAAAAAATATTTCAGTAATGTTAAAATAAGTAAGCAAAGTAAGAATAATGTGTGAAGTTCCATGCATCATTTTTAACTTCTACTTATTTTTTTTTTTAGTTTTTGATTATTTATACAAAGTAATCCCAATACATACTTTTTGTAAAGTAATTAACAAAAATTAAGAATAAAAATACTGATTTGTATAGATTTATCTCTCGTTTTAAAGTGGTTGTTCTTCCTTTTTTTATATATGCATTTCTCACAGTTGAATTTATTTTTAATTTTCTTCATTTATTTTCTCTTTACAATATAATACAATATTTAGTTTTAGATAAGATTTAAAAGAAATATTTTCATTAATTAGTTTTCAAAAATAAAATATCGGTCAATCGAATTTATGAAAATGAAAACGATTCTTATAACACAGTTATACAAATTTAAAAACCTTCTTTGATATATGCATGCGTTGTAATTGTCTTCAAAATAGTTACGAGCTTCAGAATTAAATTTTATATAATTTTCTTTCAATGAATAGATCTTAACATTTTTATCTGATATAATAGACATACTTTTTACTATACACGCCTCAATTCCATGGACATTATAATTACGTATTTGGTATGATTTTTTTTTCTTTGAGTTTGCTTCAGTCAGTGAGATTGAAACCTTTATCCACGAAAATAATTCCAAAATCTGGTTTAGGAAAAAGTACTACAATTTACTTAATTTTCCGTAAAATAATTGCTTTACAAATTAAACGAATGGATCACTTTTGACATCCCTGAAAAAACTGCTTTGGTATCATATTTCAAAAGCCACAAATGCTTGTCATTTTATATATACACTTCATAACAATAAAGCAGTCGTAATCGAGTGGTTATAGTTGCAAGCTCTACATCGACGTTTATACCGTCAAATAGTTGGTACGAGTATTGATGCCTTTAACAACCTGCCATTTAGCGGGACTTATGCTCCTTAAATCTGTCGACTCCAAGTCCTACCCTAGGATGTCCTATTGTGTGGAAGTTTATAGTTCTGTGCAATTTCAAGTGTCATCTTCGTCAATTGAAAGAAGTTCAAAATTACAAAGTCTATCACTAATAATTCTCAATTTGCTTCTAAAGCAAAAGTAATATAAACAATCAATCAATCATAACAATAAAGCAATAAATTCAGGTTTAGTAAGACTGAATGATCAGGAAATAATACCCTGTTTATTTAAAATATTGGATGAAATAAAGCCTGAAAAAATGTGAGTTACATTGGAAGTGGATTAAAAATATCAAACATTGCTCAAAAGGTATTTATTTAAAACAAATGCTGGATATACATATTGTCAATACTCATCATATGGATTTTAGTAATGACTTGGATCTAATGCGGAAAAAGCTATTTCTGAAATAATTCACACAAGAAAATTTACTTAATAAAATTTTCGCCTTTAGAGCGTAAATAACAAAATGCATTGAGCTCAATTAAAGATTAAATAACTTATTTTTCGAAATAAAATTTCTTTTAAAAGATTTTATTTTGAAATATCTTTGAGATTTCTAATTATTTTATTTAAAGCATGTGAAATAACTCCAAATAAATCCCTCAAGATTTACAAAATTAAATAAAGTAAAGGTAGAACAAAGTAATAGAAAAGACAAATTATAAAGAAATATATACATAAACTCAATGGAGAAACACAAATAAATTGAATCAAGTTACAAAACCAAACAAATAAAATTGCAAAAAATAAATAAAGGTATAAAAACAAATCAATGGAATTTCCAAATAAGACAAATGCATCTTTACTGAAAACAAATGAGAATAAGTTTGAAAGTCAGTTGATTTTGAGAGCATGCAAGTTGACTTTCAAGTATTTTCTTTCTATTTTTAAATTTGAACGAAAACGAATAAGATGTTCACTTTTTAGCTCTCCACCAGCAGTACATTCACAAAATTTAGAAGGGCAACAGGTATTGTTTAATGAGATACAATTTTCACTTACCATGAATAGAAAGAAACTGAGTGATATTTAAGTATTTATAAACATTATGTCAAGACAATCTACATGGAATTGTTGGGAAAAACCTCTTTTACGGTAAAGAATGAGCTGAATGGATGTATAAATTGTTTTTTAGTGAACCAACATTTTCTTCAACCTTTTTTAAATCAAAGGATTCAGGAATATTAAGTAAGAAATCAATGTCTTGTTTGGAAGCAATATTAGCAAAAAAATAAAAAATAAAAGACTCTTATATTTAGAACTTTAAGGGGTGTTTTTAAATTTCTAAACTAGTATTATTGGATGATGAAATATTTTTAAGAGTTTCTAACGAAGAAGGGTAATCTCAACAAATCCAAATCTTAGAAACATATTTATGCAACATGATTCATTTGATAGTATGGTTAACACTTAAAGATCTGGCATTAAAACAGAACATACATCCCGAATTCTGAAATGATAATGTTCAATTTCAGTGCTGTTATAAAAAATTACAGAAGCAAAAACAACACGGTAATTAATTTTGCTCGCATTGGTAAAAAAAAGTTAACAAATGAAAACTCTTTTTCATCTTACTGTGGTAGTGTCTTACTCTATGTGGCATTAGCATTCATAGATTGACACAGATGATGTAGACAGGTTACTTTTGGAAACACTATTTGAAAGGGCAAGGATATCAATGTGAAGAAATCTAAACATTACAAGAAATTGTTGCATAACTAATAGTACATATTCACAAATAATACGCATTACGATTCCCCTCTAAAAACACTGAAGGAACATAAAGTTGATCTTTTTGTTTTAACAGTTAAGAATTTCTTTCTAATTTAAGTGGTTCATTAACTGAACCTTCCAAAAATCCAAACAAAATCGAAGTATTTATTTTCTCGCTTCAGTAAGAAACCGACTAATTATGTAAATATAGAAAAAGCATTTAATTATATATTTACATATTAATGTGAAAGGACAAAAAGCATCATTTATTTAAAAGCTTAGATCTTAAAGAAATTAAAACTGTTTGTATATATGTGTGGTGTGTGTGTGTGTGTGTGTGTGTGTGTGTAAGCGAAATACCACTGACTGACTCATGACGAGATCTCTAAGACTATTTAACCGATTGACTTAAAGTTTAGCATAGTTACTCATTTCGCGATGTAGACGCTCACTAAGAACAGATTTTACGGAAGTCTTGTCCAAAATGTAATTTTCCTCCGTTAATCTACTGTTATCAATCGGTTTATGTAATTTTTAGCTACTTTATCACTAAAAATGATATGACCGACGACAAACGGAATATATTTTTTTTCTATGTGTACTGTGTATTGTCACCAATTAAGTTTACTTGGTGAGTTTTCCGCTTGCGAAATGGAAAAATACCAAATAATTTAATATTGAATCGCTGATGGAGGATTGCAACATTTTGGCAAAGATGCTCTTTATGCGAAATTTCTTGCATGTCGAAAATAGGAAACGTAGAGATTTAGCGATAGAAATAAATGAGTTTGGAATCTCACGAAAGGTGAAAGTGTAGTTTAGCTACAAAATTTAGCGGGAGTTTGAAAAATACTAAAATGGTGACTTCCTACTGTGTAGCGTACACACAAGACAATTCGCTCAGTAGGATGTATTGTAGGTTTGTCATATATAATGTAAATGTTGAGCCTCAAAATTCTTACATTTAGCGATTTATCACAAAATGTCTTGCACCGCCAAGTAGAAGCATTTCAATGACCTTTCATTGTGAAACTTGAAATGAAAAGAAAATCATAGCCAAAAAAAGTACGAATCTCAGGGTATAATGCCTAGGTTTCAATATCTTCTACATCAAATTAATATCTTCAATTTAAATTATAAATAATTAATATTCTAACTCGCATCGCCTTCATTGGGTTTGAGTGAAAATTAGATATTTATCGTATGTCACATGCATATCAAAATTTATGATTGATGAATTTAACAGAAAGAATTTACTAATGAAATATTGTCTTTTTTTTCTTCATTAAGTTTTGTGTAATAGGAATTAAGTGTGGTTGATATTTCTGTGTTTTCTTTCTAATTATTTAGCTAATTTTACTCCACATCTCTTCAATTCTTTGATTTTTATTTTTCTGTTAGGTGCTCAGTGTTTATTAGCATATTTTAAGATTATTTTTTTCTTGCAAATTATTTATTTGTTTAACTGCATTTATTTTGCTTTTAAAAAAATTCTACTAATAATTTTTAAAAGTATTTTTGTTTGGTTAAATATCCCTAATTATATTTCAAAAATATTTTCTTTTACATACGATGATGTTGCTATATTTTCAAAATATTTTCTTTTAAACATGATGATGTTACTATATTTTCAAAATATATTCTTTCTGATATTTTTTAAAAAGTTAAAGAAATTTTATCATGATAAGTTTTTTTTATATTAATGATTATAGATGCGCTATATAAATATCTTATATGTTTAACATTTATTTTATATCAGATAATTCGAAAAGATACTTTGACTGATAGATTATACCCAAATATTGAATATGCCACACTAAACATCTTATCTTGGTTCTAAAGAAGGAGCAATTCTGACTCCAACAAATGAATCAACAGATAAAATTAACGAATTTATGCTAGAAAAACTAACAACTAAACAGATAAAGTATGAGCCTATAGATACAGTCATAGAAGTAGAAGATACTGTTCATTAACGCACATACTCAATCCACCAGGAATACTGCATTTATCTAAAGATTGGTACGCCAATAATGTTGCGTTATTTAAATCCTTCTAAATCATGTAACGGCACCAGACTCAAAGTGAAAACTCTAAGGAAAAACGTTATAGAAGCGACTATTTTTATAGGAAAGTATGAGGGTGAAAATGTATTCATTCCATGAATACCACTAATTCCATCAGATTATCATTTTGAATTTAAACCTTTGCAGTTTCCAATTAGAGTTTGATTTGAGATGACAATCAATAACAACATAAACAGCACAAAAATACAATAATATAAAGACAATAGAAATCTAATACACACAAAAAATGAATATCTGAATATATTCAAAAGTTTAAAAAATTAAAAATATATATTTAAAAACTTATTTTTATTTTTATGTTAGCAATTTTTACATCGTTTATGCCTTATTGGGTACCCACCATTTAAAAAAATGGGAAAGCATCGCCCTGACAGTACCTCATGGGTGATGCGGAAATATGTATAATGACAAATTTACTGACTAATTTACCCATACATTGATAAACATTTTACAAATAAATACTTTTCTCGTATATTTGAAAATCGTGGATAACCATTATATCAGACAATCAATTTCTTAAAATTTTAAATTTAGATTATCATTATCGCTTAAAAGTGTAACAATTTCTTGACATTTTACGTATAGGTACCAAAATATAATATAGTCTGCCCAGCGAAGCGGAGAGTATCAGCTAGTATATATATATATATATATATATATATATATATATATATATATATATTACGAAAAATACGCACTGAAAAATCAACCAAAATATCTTGGTCTTGTGAAGATATTTTACTTTGAAACTAATAAGGTTCAGTAGTTTTAATGAAAATCCAATAAGAGCTTCAGTGTTTTTGTCAAAGGAAACGTAGAATAATTTTAATTGTTATAAGAGGTAAACTTTCAATTTCACCTGAATTATTCAACTGAAATTTATAAAGTGTAGTATCTGATAATGTTGGTGTACGGAACAACAAAGTAGATGGCAGTAGTTATAGATTTCTATACATACATCCATGAATGCACATCATAGAAAATTTAAATTAAAAAGATAATGCTTAATAGATGCTTTTATATTTTAACTTATAGAAAGTAAACGCAGCAACATCATTTTCTGTACTTAGGCATCGTTGGATGTAGGATTTGCGTGTCTCTCGAAAGGTAAAAAAGAAGTCTATTTGACCTGCGAGGATGATGAATACAACATGCTGAAGATGTCTTTTAGTGATTCGAGCTGAATCCTATAGATTTCTATCAACATTAGAAAGAAACAAAATCCTGATAAGACACGCAGATAATTCGAGATCGGACAAATAATAAACGCTGGTGGGCAGTAATTTATCACGCTAGAAAACTCTCTTTGTGCCTATACAGAAGACTATAAATTAAAGTATTATAAATTCGCATACAAAAACTCGTTATTTGCACCTTTCAAGCATGAGGAAATAAAAGTTTTTCAATCTGTTGCCTCCTGGAAAGGTGAGAAGTAATAAAAGGATTTTAGAGGTCCTCCTCCGAATTCTCCATTTTAAATAAAACAGAAATTTATTTTAGAATCTAATCTGTAAGCGTAGATTAAAAACTAAACATGTTCATCTGAATAGTATATACTAAAAGAAAATACTAATCTACGAAGTAATTTAGTTCAAAAGTAATTGCCAGCTTAATTATTTTGATTACAAATGATTCCTTTTTTGTCAAAAATAAAAGGCTTTCTTTTAAGTATAATTAATTCATTACCAATGCTTAACATGTAATGAATTCTTCACAATAAAAATGCCTTTCTGGAGGATTTATTTGTGTCTTTAAAATAATACTTAAAGTAAGAAATACATACACATCTAAACGAATCTAGTAAAAAGTGAAAACAAAAGAAAGATTGAATAATTAAAGATAATTTACGGAAAGACATTTAAAGAATTTAAGCATTCTACTTTTTCCCCTTTATTCTAAATGATAAAAGTATTTTAAACACAAACTAAATGTAAAAAGAAATATGAATAAGGTAACACGCACTTTTATCGCTATTTTATTCTTTTTTCTTAGCGCTATTTCAATTTCTTTTCCATGTTGAAAAGCATTATAAGTGCTAAAGTTCAAATGAATCTTTACGGAAATAATATAGAAATTAATATACATAAATTAGTATATCAAACCCTTTTAGGAATAAAATGCGTTGATATTCATGAAATAAGTTTCTATAAAACACAAAACGTATTGAATTTTTAATATTGAGATAAGAATTTTTTTCCTTCAAACAAAAGCAATTAATTCATTTTAAAATTTGTGAGTTATACTTTAAATTTCATACAATTTTACATTATTTATGCTGATTTTAAGACCATAATAACGTGTCAAAACTTAAAGCAAACCTACTTTTATATAATATATGCAGAACATTATAATTTGTATAATATTGTTTTTTAATCAATAAATTGTTTTACATTGCAGTACATTAATATGTATTACATGATACTCTAATTAAAACCCTAAATATGGTACTTACGAAATATGTAGAAATCTATAGAAATGTTAGAATCGATGTTAGTTCAGAGAAGCAAATGCAGTTTTAAATTTTTCTTCGCTCACATATTTGAAAATCTAAGCGTCCATTTAACTTAAAAATATTTCAACTAGCATGACTACAGATAATGATATTTAACATAATTTTAATCTTTTATACAAAACTGGACTTAAATATATGATGTAAATGTGTGTATGTTTAGGAAAATGCATTTTAAAGACATATATTGAATAATATGATCTCACGACTTTTTTTAAAAAAAATTGCACCTGAAAGCTATAAGCCTCTGAAATTAAAAAAAATATTTTTATACACACTTATCTTCACTAACTCATTCCTATATAAAGTTGTAAATGTAATTAAAAATAAAAATAATTAGCCAATAAGAATTGAAATAATAAAAGAAGTAATATTACATTTACATCAAAAACGTCTTACAATTAGTATAACACTTAAACACATTTGAACACTTCAATCCACTTAAATTTCATTTGACAGATTTTTTTAAAAATATATCCCATTTCTATGAAACTTCAAATATGAATGTTTAATATTTATACATATTTTCAACAGTAAAAACTATTTTAGCTATAAAATAAATCTAATTTTATTTATTGCATTTATGTAAATAACTATACCATATAATCTATCATTAAATGCAAGCTATAACTTATAGTGATTGAAAAAATAAAGACAATTTTCTCTGTGTAGTTTACATAAAACACAAACAACGGTTGTCTCAATATTTGAATATCCTATTTCTGGGTCTGCTCATGCCTTTAGAGTGATTATCATCATTATTAGTAATAGTAAAGAAATTCAATACAAAAAGTTTCCGAATTCCTGAAAAGAATACAGTACATTACGGAACGTATTTGTAAATTTCAAACCTTGGTAAGGGTGAATATTATGTATGCAATATTTGATTGATGACTTGCTTTCCAGTTGATTTCCATGAAAATAAATCAAAAGAATAAAATCCATATAGCCCATTACCTTACTATGATTATTGATGACAATAGAGTTAATTTTAGATTTCCTTTCTTAAATAAAAAAAAAAATAATAATAACTATTATATTTGATGAAATAGGAAATGGAAATAATTTTTTTCCTTCAGTATTATGAAAAGTATAATTTAAAGTCATCCGCAACTCTTAAGAAAAATTATTATGAACCAAGCTGATGCAAGATTTTCATTGGGCTTTTAATATTATTAAAAAAGTCGGCAGAAAGTATACTGAACACTTAACACGGGAATAAGACAATACTGTTCTAAAATTAATTTTGATTTGATGCTAAAATAATACAAACTGTAGAATCACGTGAACTTCGAAGTTCTGAAAAAATATTTTCAAGCAATTTAGTAAAATCATTTGAATTAATCAATAAGAATTTATTACAAAAATATTAAATAATATTTCAATTATTACCCTTAAATTTTAAAGATGATTTGATATTCTAAATTTATTTTGATATAATGAATAAACTCGAAACATTTAAATATTTAGTTAATATTTTATTTATATACCTGAATACAAATACATGGTTGCATTGCACATATATTGTATGACAATTAAAACACTATCAGGGCATTTGAGCATCAGTTTTAATTAAAGCAATTAAAGTTCCTAATTTTGTTTTTTAGATAACAGTAATGAATTTAATTTTATTTTATTTATATTTTACTTCATTTTAGATCCTTTTTCTCCTTTCTTACATTATCAAGAAAGTGTGCAATACTACATTTCATTTCTTTTTTCATTGCCGGTTTTTTTTGTTATGATTCTCATAATTCTTATGATTTATATTTTGATGATGAAATTTTAAATATTTTTTCATGTATTTTTATGAAGTATTATCTAAAATTTATTGTGAGTTTGAAATAAGATTTAATTCATTTTCCAATCTAACTAATTTTTAAAAATTAGTTTTCTTTTATTATCTTCCTTATTATTCTATAGTATTTTATTTATATATGAATAGTTAGTATGATATGTTTTATTACAATTTGGTTTGGACAGCAAAAATATTTTAATTAAAAATACTTTTTCAAGATAAAATTAGTTTTGTAGGTTTTTTAAGGCATGATATGATGCTTTTGAAAATTATATATTCAGTGTCTAGCCAAGGGGAAATTTTAAAAGCTGTCTTTGTTCGCTGCTATGCCATTTTAAAGTGTATGTGAGGTCTTTCTTTCCATTAATGATTATGATTGATGCACTTAATTCTCTATGTTAAATGTTTTTGTTAGTGGATTGGTATCTGAGTTGTAATTCTATCATTTTTATTGTTTTTTGATAATTGATATTCTTTGTATTTTTTATTAATTTATTAATTATGGTTTATTGATGAAAGATTTTGGTTAGGGTTGACATGGGCATAGATAAATATGATTATGATAACTAAGGTTATGATGGAGACGGGAATTCCTGTAATTCTTACAAGGTTATTATCATATTATAATACAATTGTTTGGGAATAGTGTTCATAACTATTGTCAGCTTTGTAAGATTTGCAAAAAATTTGTATTTTTTGCAATCTAATATATAATAGATGCTATAATACTTTGACCAAAAATTCATTTCGAAAAACTACTGCTAGGAATATAAAGGTATATGCTAAAAGGAAAATTACAATGTATCCACAAATAGATATATTAGTTCTAAATTAACAAATAATAAATATAATAATAACTGAAGTAAAACATGTACTTTGACAAGTAATGAAGAGCGTGATTGAAAGTTCAAATTGCTATTTTCCCAAGGATTCAAATGTATATAGTTATTAAATTATGTTACTATAAATATATGGGACAAACGTAAAATAATAATAAATTTAGAATTAATCAATATAGTTATTAATCTAAATATAACAAAAAAATATAATAGTATAAAATACAGCCATAAAACTAAAATCACTCTTTTAAATTTGCATTGAACATTGAAAACTTTGAAATCACTCATTACAAAAATCGAACCAACTGTAAAAAAACTTACGGTAGATATAAAACCATAACGTCAGTTATTACAATACTGTTTGGCCATATGGACGAATTGTACTGTACCTTCCTACAAATATTTTGCAAATTATCAAACAAAAACTTATAAGGAATATTTTTACAAAAATTGCAACTTTCATTGCTAAAAGGAAGAGTTTACTACTTTTGACAGAAACGTATATGAATCATTATATCAAAAAAATATATTTCAAAAAATATGAAGAAAATGTTCTTTCAAAATGTGAATTTTTTAGTGTAAACAGTATTATGTTTTGTCTCAGCGGCAAGCGAATAGTTAGTGATGACGAAACACATTTACTATTGTGTTATAATTAAATTTTATTCTTTTGGCTGTATATTGATCAGTATTTTTATTGCTTGTTGATTGAAGTGTTCGATTCCAGTTTGATGAAGTCCTAAGCCTAAATGTCTCCTTCACTTCCAATAGGTTGCTCGACATACTCGTACTTAGTGGTTCTCTACTCAATTTTAGTGAAATGAGTTACCTGTTGAATTTGTGTTTTAGAAACATTTCTCTGTTCAACTGGCACTTTTATAACATTTATTGCTTTCATTTTTGTTAAAGTGTCCGATTGCTGCTTTGTGAAAATTTAGACTTTTAAATGATTTATTGACTTATTATACAGTGAACTTGTATTGCCTATAATAGTTATGCTTTCTCTTTTGCATCTAAGTCGCCTGTTGAATTTTTCTTTCATATTTATTTAGTTTAATTTCTCTGTATTTTTTGGTTTTAAAGATTTATTATACTTTCTATAATTCACAGTATTGCTTTTATACCTATTTAGTGGTACATTGGCAGAATATTAAGCGAAGGACATTCATTTGCATTTAAAATCACAAGCAAACATAAACACTTTTACTTTCATTCGAAAAATTACTTAGAATATTTTTATTCCTAATAATAAATATTGTTATGTTCATTATAAGAATATTTTGAATATTGCTGTTATATATAATTTATATTTATTTTTAGACTGCCTGTTGTCTAATTTGTTTCATTGTATTTAAAATTCCTGCTTTATCAAAACTAACACCGATTTCTTTCTGCAATTGATTCCTGATTTTGTGTTAAAGGTACCAGGACATGTGGAATAAAAAAAAAAGTACTGGATTTTGTAAAGATGTATTTGGTAAGAGTTATGATTCAAAATTCGTTGAGCTTATTTAGAGCTGTTAATTCCGAGAACTACAGATTTTGGTGCGCTAATAATGATATTTTAATCAGCTTCTTCAAACATAAAAGTATGTTTTTGAACAAAATGCCCCCCCATTTGACTGGAATATGACATGATTTTTCAGATATATTTGTATTAAGATACCATTTTGAAAAAAAAAATAACATTCCATAAATATTAAAACTATTTTACTTTTCATTCGGAAAATTATACACAAAATACAATGAACCATTTTTTTAAAAATATTTTTTTATATTTTTTTGAAAAACATTATGGATCTTCGTAGTTTTAGAAATTCTAATTATTTCCTAGTAAAAATTGTTTCTCAAAATTTAGATATTACTTAAAACTATTTATGTTCACTATATACACCAGTTCCCTCTATAGAAGGATAAAAAAATTTGGAGCTATACCGTATAATAGTCTTCCTTAAAATGGTATCTGAATGCAAGTATATCTCACAAAACATATACATATTCAACTTAGAAGGGAAAAAAATCTTTTACAAAACAATTACATTTATAATTCTATAGAATGATTAGAATATCATTATTAGGCACACAAGCAATCTAAGTTGTACTAATAATTTGAAATATATATATATATATATATATATATATATATATATATATATATATA
>BMAW01109339.1:0-85562 GCA_019974015.1 Nephila pilipes | reverse complement strand
GAAGCAATCGTTATTCCTATTCTGAAGCCTGGTAAGGATCCAAAGAACCCTCTCCACTATAGGCCTATCGCTCTGACGAGTTGCCTGTGTAAGATCCTTGAACGTATGGTCAATGCCCGTCTCGTTTATCAAATGGAAAAATATCAATGCATTCCTCCGTTTCAGAGTGGCTTCCGTAAAGGAAGATCCACAGTAGATAACATCCTTTTACTCGAAAGTCAGATTCGTTCTGCTTTCGTACGGAGGAATCAATTGGTTTCTATTTTCTTTGATATCGAAAAGACATATGACCGTACTTGGCGCTATGGGATTCTGCGCACTCTATACGATTATGGTCTGAGAGGCAATTTGCCTCATTTTATTCAAATGTTTTTGTCCATCAGATCTTTTCGAGTACGTGTAGGACATGTTTTATCCGACTCTTTTATCCAGTTGGAAGCAGTTCCTCAGGGCAGAATTTTGAGCCCCACTCTTTTCATTTGTCACATTTCTCTCATTTACAACCATCAGTTCATGGTTCATTATACGTTGACGATCTGCAGATTTCCTGCGAAGGATCGTCTATGCGTATCATTGAGCGACGACTTCAGACCACAGTCAATAACCTGTACCACCGAAACCATGACCACTAGGCTAGCGCGGCCACCTGGATTGATATTCAGAAAAGTATTTTATCATTCAAAACATATTAATCAATTCAATTCCTAGAACTAAGTATGTAACAAGAGTGTACTTTTAAAATTACATTTGATATGTTTAGAAAGAATTCTATTCAATATTTAAAGTTGTTACGAATTTATGAATATTGCTTTTGCCCCCCCCCCCCAGGGTATCACTATTAAATAAAAAAAATATTCATCAAAAACTCAACCTTTTCAATTATAGGCTCTTTAATATTAATTAGCTGTGTAAAAAGTATCTTGGAAATAAAAGACATTATTGGCAAGTGCACATATATTTTATAAAGAGTTAAAAATAAGCTCTTTTCAAACAGTCAACTTCCTTTTTGGACAATATAAACTGCATAATTTATAAATCTTACCAGTATCAAAAATTAAAACATTTCATTGCATTTTAATATTTTTGAAAGGAATTTAGGGGCAAATATTACCTTAAGGAAAGATATAAATATGAACATTAAATTGAGAGATAAAAATTATCGCGCAAAACTTTGTAACAAAATTAAACAGAAAAAATGCATTAAGCTCAATCTTTACTGTCAGCCTTTCTATCATTTCCAGGCAAAATGTCAGATTGACTCGCCTTCTGATTGGACATTCTCAGTTTACACATAAACATATTTTGTTTGGTGAAACTACACCGAAGTGTCCTTCCTTTCATGGTCCATACATTCATCACATTTTAATTGACTGCCCAGTTTTTCATCATCACTTTTATACCTGTCTGACTTGGTGGGGAAAACCTCCACTATAACTTATTTGCTTTTTTGAAATAAATTGTCTTTTTACACCATATTTGTAGTTTTAACTTTTTTAATCACATGGTACTTGTTTTATATTTTTAAACTAATATAGTTTTAATGATTTTAACAAATGTTTGGCAGAGCATAGCTTGTTTTGGCTCTTGCGCCATTAAATCCAACATTCACTCACTCTAGGCAAAATAATTTTATTAGAAAATCAAAGGGAATTGAAGAAATACAAAAATGTGTTCAATTTTGCCTCAGAAATAGATTAAAACTCCCCACCCAATACAGTAAAATAATAATTTTAGTGAAAATTATTTGTGTTAAAATATACAAAATATTCTATCCATAACATATTGTAATATTATAGATATAATATTTAAAATATTCTACAATGGATAAAATAGTGGCTTGTATTATGAAGATGTGAATTTTTTTTGACATTTGTTATCATTTACATATACACTGATCCTGAATTAATGAAATGCATATTATCATATTTTTATTAGGAAAGGGAAATAATTTTACCAATTTTAGTTCATTCAATGAATATGAAAGTTAAACTGAAGTACACGTATACAGTCACATATGCTTTTAAATTGTATACTGCATTTCTAATTTTAATTTTTTAAGGTTCTAGAGAGCATCTTCATTTTCAGCAGTTATGTAGCAAATTATAGTTATGAGAAGCTTTGCTGCTCAATAAAATATCTTAGAAAATAATGCTTTTTACATTTTCAGATTAGTAAAAATACTGTAGATAATTTATTACATAGTGCAGTGTTTCCCAAAGTGTAGTATGCGTACCCCCAGGGGTACGTGAAGAGTTTGGTGGGGATATGCACAGCACTGTGTTGTGCTTAGTTGCGCCTTATTCTACGTTCTCATGAGTGAAGTCAAGACAGTCTTGTGTGGCACAAGATGGTCCATTGTGACACGCCTGGAATATACCACACTTCGTTACAGAGATAACTTACTTCATTAATAGTTTGTGGCTTCTCTAGGCGCCTGTGTAGTTATAGCTTTTGTGCGATTTTTCTTATAAAAATAAGCACATAACAAACATTTTTTATAATATAATTTTTATTCCTAACACACATAGATTTTATTGATATTTGGTACTACACCAAAAGAAAGTAATGATTATAGCAGTAGTCAATCGACAGGAAATAATGAAATTAACAATGAATCAACTTCAATTATGAAAGAATTTGTTCAGAAAAAAGAAAGGAGAACTTGCACGTACAACAAAGAATATCTTAAAATTTAAATTCTCATGGATTGGAGATGAAATTGAGCCTATTCCACTTCGCGTCACATGTTTTGAAAATCTAACAAAAGAAAGCATGAAACCATCCAACTTAAAGTGCCATTTTGAGACAAACCATAATCAGTATAGAGATAAACCCATATATCTTTTAGAAAATAAACTAAAGTACTTAAATCAGACTTGAAAAGTAATGCAGGGGTTGACAATCAAAAAGTACTAGGAACTTTGTTTCGTGTGTTGCTTTTAATTGCAAAACGTAGTGCAGTGGAAACAATTGGCGAAATTGTTATCAAACCTGCAGCCAAGATAATGGCAGAAGTACTGACAGGAGATAGAATGAAACAAACTTTTCACCGTGTTTCTCTCTCAAATAATACAGTTCATCGAAAAATCATTGATATGTCTTATAATGTAAAACAAATGTTATTATCTGATATTTCTCAAAGTTGCTATTATGCATGGCAAGTCGATGAGTCCACTGATATTGCGAACTTTGCAAATCTTATGGCGTTTGTTAGATACGGAAAAAAAAAAATCAAGAAAGTCATGACGACTTTTTATTTAGCCAGCCTTTACTAGGTCACACAACAGAAGATATCTTTAATGTTATGAATAAATTTATGCAAGAGAACAAAATCGATTGGAATAGATGTGTTGGAATAAACAAAAATGGAGAAAAAGTATGGTCAGAATTAATAAAGGATTAGTTGTAAGAATTCAAAATGTTGCCCCAAATGTCATATCCACATATTGTTGCCTACACAGAGTGAGTGAGTGAAAGTAGGTTTTAATGGCGCAAGAGCCAAAGTAGGCTATGCTGCGCCAAACACTAGTTAAAATCTATTCAAAAGAAACAGCCTTAAAAACACAAGTTAAACAGGAAAAACACACAAAAGATAAAAAGTTAAAAATCAAATGTGGTGTAAAGGCCAATATGACGTAAAAAGGCAAATAAATTATGGTGGGGGTTTTCCCCCACCAAGTCAGATAGATTTAAAACAGATGAATGAAAAAAAGTCCGGCGATGATGATCAAACACCGGACAGTCAATTAAAATGTGATGAATAGAGTAAGGGACATGACAGGAAGGACACTCGGGAGTATCTTCTCCAAACAAAAGATGTTTGTGAGTAAAACGAGTATGTCCAATGCGAAGGCGAGTCAATCTGACATCGGCTCTTCGCATAGGAAATACAGGCCATTCTCCAATAATCGGCTTCACCGAGTGTAATTTGTTATTTATCTGAAGACTCCAAGATTCCTGCCATGTCTGATGAATGAGCATTAAAATATGACGTCGAATGTCCTCAAATGGGACTGCGAGCTGTAGAGGATTCGTTGCCGAACGTGCAGCCGAGTCCGCTTGTTCATTTCCTAAAATACCTACATGACTAGGTATCCAGCAGAATTTTATAACATAACCCCTGCTATAAAGCTGGCAAATAATGTCAGCAATTTCAACCACGATAGGATGACTGCGATCGTCAATATGTACCAATGTTTCCAGGACGCTCTTGCTGTCAGTATATACAACGAACTTTCGAGAACTGGATGTCTCGACTAATCTAAGGGCACAGTAAATGGCGACTGCTTCGGCAGTGTAGACACTGCAGGAAGAGTCGAGCCGATAACTGTGCCTGATGGCGTTCGAAACGACACCACAGCTGACGTATCCAGTTCCTTTCGATCCATCCGTGTATATAGGAATATAATCCTCATACTGACAGCGATGGAAAGCAAAGATTCTCTGGAGAACAATGGGACATGTTGTGTTCTTGCTGTAAGAAGCAAAGGGGTTATGATAAATAAACTTTGGAATATTCCAAGGCGGAAATTTAATAAAATTTCGTTGCTGAACATCCAAGTCATGTAGGCCGAGTTCCTCGATGAATACCTTCACCCTCTCAGAAAAAGGCCGGATGAAGGAAGGACGAGCACTGTACAGTCTCCTTAAAGACGGGCTGGTATTAATGTTTTGTGATGGATGAGATGGCAGAGATGACATTTTGAAATGATAGTAGAGCGACAGTTTCAGACGCCGCAAAGCCAAAGGCAGCTGGTTACAGAGGACATAGAGACTCTGCACAGGTGACGTTCGGAACGCACCACAGCAGATTCTCAGAGCATTATGGTGGACTGGGTCAAGTTTCCGCAAGGTAGTTTTGCAAGCAGATCCGTAGACGACACATCCGTAGTCGATCCGAGACAGAATCACCGACTGATACACTCGGAGTAATGAAGTTCGATCCGCTCCCCAAGAGGTGTTGGACAACACCTTCAAGATGTTGAGGGATTTCTCACACTTCTTCCGCAGATGTAAAATGTGCGGAAGGAAAGTGAGTTTGCGGTCGAAAATTACTCTGAGGAAGCGGACGTCAGGGACGACAGGAATAGACGAATTACGGATGCGAATGTCAGGATCGGGATGGAGACCCCGTTTCCTGCAAAAATGCACGCAACTACTCTTGCTGGGAGAAATACTATGCCCATTTGCGTCACACCAAGTAACCAAGTTATTAACTGCAATCTGGAGTCGCCGCTCTATTAGATGCATGGACGATCCTTCGCAGGAAATCTGCAGATCTTCGATATACAATGATCCGTGAACAGATGGCTGAAGTTTTAAAAGAATTGGTGACAGGTGACAGATGAAAAGAGTCGGACTTAAAATACTCCCCTGAGGAACTCCTTCAAATTGAATAAAAGATGAAGATAAAATATTACCAACCCGTACTTTAAACGATCTAAACGTTAAAAACATTTTAATAAAAAGAGGTAAATTGCTAGTTTAGTTTAGTTTTAATTAACGTCGCACTAGAAGCAACACGAGGGCTATTGGCGACGGACCTCGTAATTTTGAACCACGGTCAAGTGACGAGGACGACACCTGAGCTGGCACCCCCCTCACCTAACATCCACACCACGCCACGCCAAAAGAGGTAAATTGCCTCTCAGACCATAATCGTAAAGAGTGCGCAGAATCCCATAGCGCCACGTACGGTCATATGTCTTTTCGTTATCAAAGAAAATAGAAACCAATTGATTCCTCCGTACGAAAGCAGAACGAATCTGACTTTCGAGTAGAAGGATGTTATCTACTGTGGATCTTCCTTTACGGAAGCCACTCTGAAACGGAGGAATGCATTGATCCTTTTCCATTTGATAAACGAGACGGGCATTGACCATACGTTCTAGCGTCTTACACAGGCAACTCGTCAGAGCGATAGGCCTATAGTGGAGAGGGTTCTTTGGATCCTTACCAGGCTTCAGAATGGGAATAACGATTGCTTCCTGCCACTGGCTAGGAAACACATGCTCCCTCCATATTCGATTGAATAGGAAAAGGAGACTGACAAGTGAATCCTCGCTCAAGTGGCGAAGCATATCGTATGTTATACCATCAGAGCCTGGACTGGTATTTTTAGCCAAGGACAGAGCCTTTCTCAATTCCCACATGTCAAAGTCACAGTTGTAAGGGAGTGGTTGCCGACACCTGAAGTTGATAGGTGTCTGCTCAGAACGATTCTTAGTCGCTAAAAATGTAGCGCTGTAAGAATCGGAGCTTGACACACTAGCAAAAGAGTGGCCAATGACATTGGCCACTTCGACAGGTGAAGAATGCACAGCATTTGCGGTTTCCAGTATCGGAATAGAAAATTCCCGATACAGGGAGTTCGCAGCTTTTACCTTTCTCCATAACTGTTGACTTGTGGTGGACGATGTGATGGAAGAAACATACCTGATCCAAGATTCTCTCTGACTATGTCCCCTTACTCTGCGAGCAATTGCCCTTGTCCTTTTAAAGGCTATGAGATTTTCGGTTGTGGGATATCGTCTGAAGATACCCCACAATTTCTTTTGTTCCCGGTAGGAGGATTGACATTCCTTATTCCACCATGGTTTACTCATCTTCCTCTGTGATGTTCCACTCTTCGGTATCGCTGCATCAGCAGCGTCCACGATAGAGGTAGTGACATTTTGGACAGAGCTATTAATATCCTGATCTTGAACCATTGTACCGGTAATAACCGCTAACCGTGTGAATAAATCCCAATCTGCCCGGTTGAAGCGGTAAGTGGGGGGACGTAAACGCACCCCACTACCATGAACCTGGGAGATCAGGAGAGGGAAATGATCACTATTATAGAGATCATTTAGAACCTCTAAATTCAGCGACGGTAGCAGTGTCGGTGAACAAATGGCTAGATCAAGGGAATGAAAAGTCCTAGTGGGAGCTTGGAAATAGGTCTTCTCGTCGGTGTTCAGCAGACAGAGACTGTGATCAGAGATCAATCGCTCGATCTGCCGACCGCGAGAATTTGTACCATCATACCCCCACTGAGGGCTGTGTCCATTGAAGTCACCTAGCAGAAGGAAGGGAGCTGGTAACTGATCGACTAGTCGGTCTAAATCCATTTGTGACACAACATCGTTAGGTGGCAGATAAATGCAGCAGACTGTGATTAAAGTGCGAGTGTGAATTCGCACAGCCTGCAACGATGTGGTCAGTGTAACGACGTTATGAGGATAGTTCTGGGATGCCAGAATGCAAACACCTCCAGAAGAAGGTGATGCGACATCAACATCCCGTCGTACACAATGATATCCACGCACGCAGGTTGTCATATTACTCTTCAGAAAAGTTTCCTGAAGAGCAACACAGACAGGTTGGTGCGTAGATAGTATGGATTTGAGATCCTCTAGTCTGGGTCGTAAACCACGGCAGTTCCAGGAAACAAAAGCCATTAATTGGGCGCACTCGAAGTGGAAGGTCCCGTTTCCAGGACCCCCATGGAGTCATAATCTTCGGGCGATGGGTGTAACACCACTGCATCCCCGTCAATGACCCTAGTTTTTTTGCGAGGAATACTATTCTTCGCTGCAGATTTTAATTTTTGCCTCTGCAAAGCCTTTGACCTGGCCAGTGGCCTAGTCTGATTAGCTCTTGCAGAGGAAGGGGTTTTTTGAATAATTAATTTTTTATTTGTTTGCAGCCTTAGTGATAGGTAATGGAGTCTTATTTTTTGGTTGCGGTTTCTTAGAGATAGGTACAGGTTCAGGAAATTGAGTAGATTTAGATATTTTAGTTGTCTGGGTTGCCGTTGCGTAGCTTTTTCCCAGTACAGGGGTACGGGAAGCGACTACACGGCGAGCCTCGGGATACGACAAATTCTGCAGTGTCTTCACCGTTGTTATTTCTTTTCCCTCGGCCCACTTAGGGCAAGAACGAGAGTATGCAGGGTGGTTGCCCTGACAGTTGACGCACTTTTCTGCAGCGTTACAGGAAGCACTATCGTGTCCTGTTGCTGTACAGCGAGCGCACGTCAACTGTCCCCTACACGCGTTCTTGGAATGGCCATATCGTTGGCAATTGAAACATCTCAAAGGGTTTGGTATATATGGTCGGACAGAGAGTCGGAGATATGCGGCCTGAACTGTTTGTGGCAGGGTAGGAGTCGAAAAGGTCAAGATGAGGTGCTGGGTGTTAAGCACCTTACCATCTCTCCTAATCGTAATCCTCCGGACACCACAAACCAGCTGGTCCTGCAAATTCTCCATGATCTCTTCTTCCGACACGTTTTCCAATTCCCTTGAGGATACCACGCCACGAGAGTAATTAAGATTTTTATGTGGTGAAGTTGTCACTGGATAAGGTCCCAAGGACTTCATCTTCATAACAAGTTGTGCTTGTTTAGAATTATTGACTTCTACTAAAATGTCCCCAGAACGCAATTTTTTGATATCTTTAACAGTTCCTACCATACCCTGAATTCCCTTTTGGATCAGAAAGGGAGATATGGTAGCAAAAGTTTCAGTATCTCTTTTTATTATAAAGAAACGGAAGTTCATTTCGGTAGATATGTCCGAGTTTTCTGCAGTTCCATTATCCTCATAAAGTTCCACACGATCAGCCCATAGTTCATTGTTCAAATTTAAAGAATTTTTTATAGCTTTGGGAGCCAAAAACGATTTTCCTTTAGTTGTATCCATATTGCCTTAATAAAAAAATTTTTTGACGGAAAGACTTCTAGTTCGATGGGGCCTCCGCCAGACCCCATCTCCCCACCCTTTCCTAACGCGGAAATGAGTAATCGACGGAGAGATTCGTTCTAGCCGGACAATGTGACCTGCCCCATTACGTGCCCAGGCAGAGGCACAGGTCCAAGGCCGAGGAGGATTTCTCGCAATGGGAGGGAGGTCACACCATCCAGCCACACGCAACCAAGGCTCTCCCTCTGGGAACATTTTAAAGGATGACATTCCAAAACTGTAACCGACGGCGCACGCAACTCCTCTCCTCGCACACCCTTCTCTAACCAGGGCCTTTTCCAATCACGCCCATGCGGTCTCCCACTAGGTACCTCCGCATGAGGGGTACTAGGGCCCCGTATTGCCAGAGCTAGGCATGCAGGAAATCGGCATTGATACGCCGTCGGCCTTTTAGTGTTTTAGTAGAGACACCACAAATATTTTTTTTTTTATTTTTAAATATTTTTATTCATTTTTTTAAGACAAGAAATAAAAAACACTAATAAGAAATAGAACTATGTTAGTTTAAACTGTTTTCCGCTTGATATAAAATATCAAGCGGAAAACCCCCCAAAGCAAAACACATGACAGGAAAAAAAAGAGGGGGAAGAAGAGGAAAACAAAGATCACTGAGGTACCTCGGGGTTGTGAAGCCCGTACTCATCTCAGGTAGATGAGCCCCCTGAGGGGGTTGCATACACAGAAAGGCTTTGGCAACACACAAGATGCCTGCTGATCTACAGAAAGTCCTTGATGAAAGCACAACAATCGTTAACTACATTAAAAAACGTCCTTTGAATGCACAACTTTTTTCGCCAATGTGTGAAGAAATGGGAAGTAGTCATACCCAACTTCTTTTTCATACCAATGTTCATTGGCTCTCTCGAGGAAAAATTCTAAATCGACTATTTGAACTTCAATGTTTTCTTAATGATAGTTTGAGTTGAGATATTGTTTACATGACTGGAAATGGCTTTGTAAACTAGCATATTTAGCAGATATATTCTCCATTTTAAATTGCCTCAGCTTATCTTTACAAAGCAAAGAAATTTCATTGTTTCACATTCAAGATAAAGTGAAGAATGCCATTCAAAACTAAATTTATGGCAAAAAAGAGTTGGTAATGGAGAAGTAGACTTGTTTCCCTCTCTTCACGAGTTTATAACAAGTTTGACAGCTAAAATTGAAGCTGATACTTTGAAATGCATAACACAGCCTTTGGAGAGTTCGCAAGTGGGCTTGAAAAACTATTTCCCCGATTTAAACAAAAATATTGAATTGATAAGATATCCATTTAACACAACATCCATGCCAGATTTGTCGCATGCAGAAGAAGAGCAATTGTTGGAATTGGCTTCAGATGGATTCTTGAAAAATAAACATAAGGAGAGTACTTTAACATAATTCTGGTTACAAATCAACATGTGTATCTTTTAAAAGAAAAAGTTCAAAATACATCTTGCCCTATCAAACTTCATATTTAAGTGAAGTTGCTTTTTCAGCATTTGTAGACATTAAGGTAAAAAAAAGGAACAGACTATTGGACATGGAACAGCATCTCAGATTAAAATTAACAACCAGGGAACCAAATTATGATGATCTGTCATCTCGGCACAAACAATTTCATCCATATTTTATTATGAATAATTTTTTCTCTTACTATTTTGTGTATGTCACAAAAAATATATTTTGTTATTAAAATACATCCATTTTTTTAACGAGGGGTACTGAGCATTAAGAAATTATAGATGGGGTACACATATGTTAAAAGTTGGGTAAACAGTGGCATAGTGGATTGATTTTTTGATAAAAACCAAGCACAAGACCAGATTTTAAAATTAGAAACTTTGGTAACAATTTTCTCATGATTGTGCAATATAAAGGCTTATTATTTAATAGTGAATTGTAATGTTTATGCTGAAATTTTGTAAGAAAAATTTCCAATGTTTTCCAAGATCAAGTTAAGTGATAGTTTTCACATGGAAAAAAAAAATTATAAACATATGAAATAAAATTTATTCTCTGCATAAATAAGACCAATGCTATTATGCAAAAATTTACATTAACATGAATTTAAATATATTACACAATAAATGAATATAATGTTATTTAAAACTAAATTTTTTGCTTTACTCATATACAACCTTATAAACTCTTCTGTGTAGTCTTTTATGTTGATTTTAGTCTTCAGATTTTATGCAGATAAGTAAGGAATCCTAGAAGTATTTTTTTTAATTTCAACTCTTAACATAATTATGGATATTTTCACTATTAAATGATCAGTTTTTAAAGAAATTGAAGGATTTGGGAACTCCTTTTAAAATATTCCCACTAATTTTGGATTTTCAAACCCATAAGCTGAAAATTACATATTCACTATTGCCCAAATTGTACAAACTCTCTGAAATTTTTTTTAAAAAAAACTTTTGATGCCTCACAATTCTACTATTTAAAAGTAACACTATCATATTATATACTAGATGAGAGGTAATTTAATTCACAATGCAATATAACAATATTTGTTTAACTTTATTCATACAAAAGTTGTACCCAAATGACCAGAAAAAAAGTACAAATTGCTTATTTACTTTTCCTTCATCTACACAAAAGTCAATGCTTGTTTATCATGCAAAGATGCTTGTTTAGGAACACATGACAAATAAAAATAATTCTAGATTGTATAAAATTAATCCAATATTGATGCATTTATATTAACTAGACAGTTTCATATATCCAATTCAGTATAGAATTATTTTAACCACAACAAATAATAGAAAATTTAACACAGGAATTGAGCAATGCGAATAAAAAATTTGTGATAAAGCAATAAATCATTTCATTTCCATTAAATCTAGGAGGAATTTGTTAGTAAGCATATTTAATTGCAAATATTTTGCTGTTGCATATGGTCAGTGTGCTTGGAAACTATTAGAAATTAGAGTGTCATTTGTATTAGTTTAATATATGGCCAAGATTCATGGAATTCAATAAGTAACACATAACGATGATTTATTCACTGAATACCATTATCTTACAATTTTATGAGCAAAAACAATTTTATTATTTTTTTTTATGAGGAAAAAAAAAAAAAAAATTAACAAGTACAAGGCACTTTTCACAGTTTTGATTTTACAATTACTCTTCACCATATATGCAGAAATGACAAAGATTTAAACAAATATTATAAAAACTTAAACACAAAACATTCAATTTTTAATGCACAGATTTTTAAAAAAACATAACAGAAAATAACAAAGAAATGCTACCTGGCTTTGACAATTTAGCCACATATTTAATAATCACCTTTAATACTCTTTATGACTGCTGATATATTAACATCTAATACTTAACAATAACTAATACATATGAAAGAATTGTTTACAAACTAAGAGTAAAAATTTTGGAATACTATTTCAAAAGGAAAATAGGAAAGAACCAAGAGGATAGAAGGTAGGACGGATATTAACTAATTAAAAAAAAAGTATATCCTGCCAGCTTATCACAGTATACAATCATATGCCATATATACAAAGGAGAAAAAATTACCTCTGTGATCATATATTGCCATAAGTTAAAAAATTCGCTGACTGAAAATTTTTAGGCAAGTTATTTTTTTTATAAAATGTATTCATTTTTTTTTTCATTAATGGCAAATTTAACATGAATACCACATTCCATATCCAACCACTGAATTTGATGTCCTTATTTCAAACATTACATCGATTACATATTGTAATTATTATGTAACAAGTTGCAAAATTTTTAAATGAATATATAAATTCATATTCGTAAATTTCATTATTTTGATAGTATTTTACCAAATATATTTAAAAATTCACAGAACTTAAACTATTGAATGGTAAGGGAATCTCTGCATCCCAGTTTCAACAGCAATATGCAAAAATATGACAATTAATCAAATCAAAATTTAAAGTTAATTTAAAATATTGAAGGAAGTAACTGATTAACAAAACATGGAAGATAATATCTTCAAAATATATAAATAATATGGTACATTAAACTACCATGTAATTAGGAAAAATTATGCATGATGCAATTCAAAAAACTATCTACAATTAAGGGACTTATTTCTAAAAAAAAGAAATTTTCAATATTGATAATTTTGATTTAAAAAAATATATTCAGTCTTATAAAAGCAGTCACTTTAATGAATAGCAGAAAGGTCATCAAACCGGCGATACTGTCCACTCTTGTATTTATCATAGGCATATGGCACGCCAACACCCAGAAGAACACCAAGTATAAGCATAATAAAAACAGTAACCCAAAACGTCGTGGAAGAATCTGAAATTATAAAAAAAAAAAAAAAAAAAAAAAAAGTAAAACACTAAAATATATTATAATACATATGAAAAGTTCCAGATAATTCAATTTTTTAAAAATATATTCTTATGACTTAATTCTTCAAATCATTTTGATACAATAAACTTTAAAACAGGATTATGACTAAAATAATTGAAAAGAGCTCTATTGAAATCTTTTTATCACAAAAAGTTTTCAGGTGGAAGGGAAAAAAAATGACACCTGATGAAAGGTCGTAAATTTAACAGTTATATCTTGAGTCTACAGATTTTGAAAACATTCTTACAATTTTTAAATTAATTTTCAGCATAATAATAAAGTAAATATGAAAAATAAAACATTTTATAGATATTAAAATTCAAAACAAATTTCATTACCCCCCCCCCCTTAATATTAAATTTAACAGGAATTTAAAACTTACAACCCATTTTTAAAACAAGTAAAATATAGGATTTTTAAAAATTGCATTTTATTACCCAAGAAAAAGGTAAGCATATTCAAATACCCAATTTTCAGTTATTCTATAACAGTTCTCAGCAATATGTTTAAAAATAAATTACATAAATTTTATTTATTTACCATCTTGCATACTAATTAGTTTCTTGCTTTATTTAATCTATCAATTTACATTTTTAAAACCAAATTTTTCAGAAAAATTAAGATTCAATACTACAATAAAATAAAAACATGATTCAAAAAAAAAAAAAAAAAAAAAAAACCACACACACACACACACAAACAAATAAAACAATATCATAAACTTCAGATTTAATTTTTTCCCAAGAAACATTAAAAAGAAAGAAAGGATAATTACTTATTTGAAGTCATTTTCTTTTTTTTACAGATGAGTACCATATATTATTAGAGGTAAAAATTAGAAAAATATTTCTAAAACTATATTGGTAAGAACATCTTATAATTTCAAAATAATTTTGTATACACACATCCAAATTCTTTAACAACAACTGGAGGAGGAACTGGAACAGATGCACAATTTCGTTCATCAGAAAAATCGCCACAGTCATTAATACCATTACATAGCCAATCTGGATGTAAGCACATTTTGTTATCACACTGCATGGTTTCGTTACAACCTATAAAAAGTATATTTTATGAGATACATTTATAAGAAAACAAATGTTGCTAATTGTGAAACCAATTTGTAACAAAACAGGTTTCAAAAAATTGATATTGTTTTTGCAAAGAGGAAAAATAATATATTTAATCAAAGTAATCAACATGAAATATATACTCAGTAATTCTTTACACCAATGTCAAATTTAAGCAGAGAAGACATTATTTAAAATAATGTTCATTTAGAAAAAAATAAAATAAAATATGCTTTACATAAATATATTGGAATATTTTGTGTGTATTAAAATAATTATGATACCAAGAAACACTAATAAAAACTTATTTCACATTTTCATCCATGTTCCTAAGAGAAAGGAGAAAAGTTTTTCGGACAGCTTGAATAAATTTCCTTTCTAGATAAAAATATTTTAGCTACATTTTTGAGATTAATTTGTCTATGAAATATTTGTCAAGCTTGCATAATAAAGAAGAATATACTCCCTGAACAACATTTTCAAAAAATCATAATATTGCATATGATATGAACAATATCCTGAAATAGAACAGCAGATGCTGATGTTAAACAGAAACACACTTCACTTTTCCATTAAAATAATATTACATATATGTTTAAAAAATTACACAATTAAAATATCACGTCTGATAATACAGTTAAAACTGTTTTATGGTGAGAAACACAGGTACTTCCTCCTATTATTGCATTTTGTTTTCAAACAGAAAAACTAAATAAAAATAAATCAATTACAGAAATATAAATTCATTATTTTGAAGGAAAAAAAGTAATTTTAAAAAGCACAATCAACAAAATGCTTTTCAATATTTGTCTTAGAAAATTATATACATATTTATATAAAATTCCATGATGAAAAAAGAAACTAAAATATACATTTTGAATAACTGGGAAATACATGCTTGTATATACAAGCATGTATTTATAAAAAAAAATTCTTCATAAGAAACAAACTAATAAGAGTAACTTTCATTCTATTTTATTAAAAGGCAAAATGTGTTATGATAAAATAACCCATATTCGTGGGTTTGATTCATGTGTCAAAAATAAAATAACTGTTTTCCTCTTGATATATATCTGATACTTCAAACTTTTCACCTGAAAGTTAATGAAGAATTTATGATTCCAAACATTAAAACTATTCAATGAGACTCAATAATTTAAAATATTTGACAAAGTTAAAATATATGCTTTTAATATCAATCACAGATTACATAATAAATCCTTGACCTTTTGGGTACTAGAATACTTCATAATCAGTAACTGCTTTACAAAGCAGGACAATCCCGGTGTGGTGTATTTATTGTGTTTATGCAAACTTTCTTTTATTAATATTATGTAGTACCATAATCTAAAAATGCAATAAATGACAAAGAAACTCACTTTATAGACTATAGATCATAATTAGGAGTAATCAAAAACAATTTTCCCTACAAAATTTCATTCAACATAATGCATTTCAAAGAAAAATTTTTTTTTTTTCCCTTTTAAAAAGCTATTTTTACATTTTTCAAATAACATGCAAGTTAAATCCATATTGTAATAAACCAAAAATCATATTACCTATCAGATAAAGGTTAAAATTACAAAGAATTAATAAAAACATTTAAAAACTATCTTTATGATATTAACCTAAAGGGGGAAATAATTACTAATTATCCTAATTAAAATAATTCTCTCAGAAGGGCACACTAAACACAATTATGATGATGATTTACTTCATTTGCTTTCATATATGATTAAAAACAACCATTAGCAAGGAATTATAATTGATTCTGAATTTATTTAATTTAAGGAATATATAGAGCATTGAACTTACAAAACCTCAAATTTCATCTATTAATTTTTTTTTACAAATTAAACATTTGAAAATTTTAATTAAAATTATAATTCAACAATTATATAATTGCATATTATGCGAGACTCATAAGCAAAAGGAAATTTAGAAATTTACATTACATATACCACTTTATGAAAAATCAAAAATAAATTTAATTACATTATGCTAATTAATTTGCTATTAATAAAACTAAGTGGAAGTGAAACTGATAAATTGCTGATGAGCGAAAGTATTTCCAAGAAAAGTAAGAATTGGGAGTAATTTTAAGATACAATAATCTGCTTGATATGTAATAATGATTGTTTACAAAACTAGTTATATAACATAAAACATTACAATGAACAACACAAGCACCATGATACAAATCACAAAAAATAAAGGGTTATGATGGTAAACTATATATAAAAAAAAAAACACCTGTCATTGTTATAACATACTAATTAAAAATTGGCCCATAACTGAAAATGAGTTTAAAAAAAACCCTTCAGTTAAAAGCTTCTTGCAAAAATCTTATTTTTAAAGGTAAAGTCCACACTTAAACTAAATATTATTCAGCTTATACTTTAATTAAAAGAAAAACTGAATAGAATTAATAAAATACTCACTTATTGTACTGTACTTGAATTGAAGAACTGAAGAAGGCTTATTCAAGTCAATGCGCTTGTACTTAAGTATCAGATTGTTAGTCCTGCTCCAGATTTCAGATTTTGTATCATTAACAATTGCATTATCTCTCACTGAATTTCCATCATAAACATGAAGCTCACTATTTAAAAGAAAATCATAAAGCATACATTCAAATACTACTTTTGTAAAAGAATCCATAATTTCAAATTCTATTATTTAAATGCATTTCTATTTATTTTAATCGCATCATTAAAACGTAACTAAAATATGAAACAAGTACTCGTAAGAAAACCATTTTTTTTTTTAAATCAACGAAGACTATAAATCAAATCCAAATTATTTATAAATTAATCATTAAAAAACTTACAATTTATAAATGCAATTAATTAACACTTAAAATTCCTTAGTCATAACAAATTATATACACATTTAACTTTATGAAAGATTTTAAGAAAGATAACACAAAGATGAATAATAATGAACAAAGAAAAAACTCACTAATTTCCATTTTCATCCAATCGGCTCACAGAGTAAGAAATGATATTAACAACATTGTTAGCATTATCCTGTGTTTCAGGTACACTAATTTTGAAGATACATAAACTTTGGTTATTAGTTTTAAATTCACCATGTGCTTGACCACTCAATAGACCACCACAACCTGCAGAAATGTACACATTTTACTAAAACTATAACTTTGAAGTTAAATATTCCTCTCATAAAAAAATTATAATGAATCATTCACAGAAATTGTGAACAACAAGGTAAATTTTTGAATTTTTTAAAAATAATGAACATAACTCAATTAGAGGAAAAAATTTGCTATATTTTATTTACAATCACAAATTATTCACAAAAATGACAGATGCAAGATTGTTAGTAATTTGATTATCTCTAAATAAATTTATTCTCATTGATGCATTAAAAATACCAAAATTAATATAATTTAAAAATATAAAGCTGTATCAATAAAAATTGTAGTGACTTAAAATGTTAGTTAAAACAATCTTATGAATAGGAACATATTATCTAAATGAACATAATAGCAAAGAGAAATATGTAAGAATACTATAGAAACAATAAAGTGGAACACACACACAAAATAAAAGTAATTAACCAGAGGAAAGTAATATCAAAGAATTATTCCATAACACTCTATGCAAGTCATTTCGTAAACCATATACATATGAATGATTTAATTGCACATGTATTTTAGTGCACAAATATCAACTTATGCCATTTGTAATAATTTTTAAACCCACACATTCCCATGTCTTTAAATATATATACACACACAAGAATGATTTTACATTTCCTTAAAAATTCCCTGATAGGAAAAAAGGAGTGGGATGTTTAAAAGTTGTGCATATTAAAAAAAATATAATTACAAAACATAATTAGACTAATACAATATGATTTCTGAAATAGCAATAGTAAAATTTAATAAAAAAATACCATTATGCAAATATATATTTAATGAAAATAATTTAAATAAATTAATAGATTAACAGTAAAAGCCACTTTATTTTTAGGCAGTACCCACCTCCAAACATTATTTGAAGAGTAGTAATTATATAAATATTTCCATTAACTTACTTGTAACTGTCCCATTCAGGAGAAATCCTTCAGATGATTCCAAAGGTTGAGTGACTTTAGCTGCTTTACAATCGGAAGAATCAAATTCAACAACTGAACTATTAAACAAAAAGAGATCCTCTGGTAACACATTTCCATCATATTGAACAGTTGTATTATCCAATAAGTTAGTGATATTTATACAATGATTATGAGCCAGATTCATAGACTGAAAAACAAGGTGAATAAAATTTCCCTTATCAATACTGAGTTTCCATTTGCAACTTGCTAAGAGAGGATACGTATCTGGATACAAAGGAGAAGTTATTTGGAAATTAGCCAAAGATTTTGGAGTCAAATCTTTTCCACAAACTGTAAATTAAGAAGATATTTAATTAAAATCATGCAATTAATCATAAATAATTATAGCATTACTTTATCATATTTATATATAAGAATAAAAACATATTTGGAAAGCAACTAATAAGGAATATTAGAAATTTTAGTTTTATTCAAATACTTTTTACCTGCTTCTATCAACACAACTAAAGGATGTAGGTTGATGTAAACAGTATTAATTTTCAATACATTTTTACTTTTTGCCTGTAGTCAATGAAGATGAAACAAATTAAACAGTTTATTCTGCCATTATTTTATTATAGTTATACATGTTCTGCGATGGTAAAATTGAAAATCACTATAATTAGTATAAAATTATATTTCAACTGCAAAACTGATCAAGAAAGTAACTAGACAAAAAGTACATAACAAAATATATAAAACTTTTTTAAAAAAAATAAAATCAACTTTAATAATCAGAAATTCAATTTTTAGTTTCCTTTATAAAATATAAGTGGAACTTAACATTAAATTTTAAGATCTTGAAGTTATGCAAGAACTTAACTGTAAATTAACACAATCTAGCATAATAATCTGTTACATATTATAAATTTAATATTGAAAAACCATGTTACATATGCTAAAATAAATATTTTGGAATACTTTTGGACTTTACAAATGCCTGCATGGCTAGTTTCAACTTTCAGCAACAATATCACATTTTGGGCACATATTTGAGTATAGATTTATCTTTATGAGTGAGTGCATTACTGTACCAGACACGAGCTTGAATTCTAGCATGTTTCTGGAATGAATTCTATACAACTTTTATAACTAACCATCATAATTTTTTTTTGATGAGATTTCATTACCAAGTGCTTTTTCTCATAGGCCATAGTGAACAAGTTTCTTGAGCTCACCAGCAGAAAACATATGCATATTTCTTCAAAAACACAATGTTGTGTACCAAAATTACATATATCATATATAATTTAGTTTTTTTTCCCTCATAGAATTTTTTTTGTTAATTATTAAAAATGTCTTTCTATTATTACTATACTTATAAACACTAAAAGAGCACTCTTTACCAATCATTTGGATAAGCAAATAACTAATTTATCACGCAATAATTAAGTTGCAAAAAGATTGATTTTTTTTATTAATAATGCTAATAACTATATATTGGATAATGACAGATTATTTTATACTTTTAAAACATAATCAAATGATGAAAATAATTCTGAGCTAATATTTCATTTTCCAGACTTCCATGCCAATATGTAAAACCCAGATTGATTTAACAACTGTCAATCCCCATTATTCCACTCAAGAGACTGGGAGGATTAAGATAAAATTTCACAGGCCGCAATACTCATTGTAAAAAGAAATGGCGTAAGTTACCACAACAAAGACAGTTAGTTGATCTTAGAGTGTCTGCATCTTTTCAAATCCTTAATCTGTTGGTCCGAAGAAAAGTTGAATGGTCGCTTTTTGTTGCATTCTTAACAACTAGAATGAGACTTTTCGACTAGTTGCTAAGATGTTTTAACTTCTGGCATTGCTGTTATTGAGCCATCGCACTTCACAATCAGTATGGAATAACAGTTTAATACTTTGTTGTTGTTGAGCATTGTGGCATTATTGTTGTTGAGCATTGTTGTTACTGAGCCATCGCACCTCACTATCAGTACGGAATAACAGTTTAATACATTCACAGCTAGGAAAATACAGAGAAGACAATTTTTGGCTGCTTGAACAAAACATTTTGTCTAAAATGCACTCACTTAAATGGTACATATTGAAAATTCAACAATTTTACTATGGAGTTTTTATAGCAAACTCATAAAAAATAAAACAAGTTAACCTATAATCATTTTAAAACCATACTATTTAACATATTCTAATACCTCTTTTCTTAATATATAACATTTGTGGTTCAAACGTGCAAAGGATAAACTAACTCATGATTAATTTCATAATTAATCAATTGTATAAATGTTCTGTAATATAATTTTCAACACCCAATCACACACAAGATTTTCAAAAAAACAATTTAAATATTTTACATATTATTAAAAGTAATTTAAAAAGGAAAAATTGTCCACTTTGAGAGAAGTGACAATAAAATTTTTATGAATGTAATAACATTTAATATTCTATATATAGATATTAGCATTCAATAAATTTACTCTAAAAGTATAATTCCATACAACTTATATTAATTACTATGCTTTACATATGAAAATACCAGGTAAATAGCTTGAATGTCCAATAACAACTACATCTTCATTTTCTTTTTCACAAGGACCACGATTAATTTCTACAAGAGCTCCTATGTTGGCTGGAATAATTAACTGTGGAACATGAGTTACATTGGAATGCACTTCACCAAGACGAGTTTTTGCTCCATCTAATTTGTAGATACTTAAGTGATCATCACTACCAAGGGAAAGATACTGGAGATTCAAAAGTAGTACTAAAAATATATAAATGAAAAATATTTAACTATGAAATATTAACAAGCAAGAAAGTTTTAAATGAATCATCTTATTCGTGCAAAAAGAGTATTTAATTTAAATTATTTCCCCCCAAATCATTAAAAATTCAAGTCAATTAAATTGCTTAAGACCAATTTTTATGGGTTGATTTTTGAAGAAAATTCCATATAAAAGACCTTTTTATTTCTTTACTTCTTCAAGATCCTTAATGTAATCAAATGTAAATCTGAGCCAAAAGTATTTGTCCACGTACCATTCAGACAATCCAATTTCTTTGTGTAACTTATTGTTTCCCTCGTATCTTTTCTGTTTTTAATATCAAATTAGCTGCCCAAGGTAGGAAAATGTATATCGCAGTAATTGTAATGGAAAATATTTGTATTTTTATGCCCAACTACAAATGCAGCTTCCTTGTTAGGTACTTAAAAAGAAAGGACAGACTACTTTCTAGGCAGAAAATTATTTTATCTGCAATAAGAAGTTGTTCCAAAGGCTTAAAATTATTGAAAATAACCTTAATAATATTTTACTACATATAAATGTAAAATAAACAAAATTTTGCAATAAAAAAAAAATCTGATCTGTGAAACAAAACGTACCAGTTAAAGGTTTAAACAAGTGGTTCTCAAAGCATGAGCCTTAGAAGATTTCAGGGTGATATTCCACATAAATATACGTCCAGGTATCAAAATAAATACAGTTATATCTTTTTCTTGTAGCTTTCCTGTTCAAAGGCAGCTTTAATTACAAACAAATTGTTCTGATGGATTTTTTCTTTACATAAAAAAAAAAAAAAAAAAAAGCCAAAGAAACTTAAGAGTGGTAATTTCCATGGTTGGCTCCAAGGAGCACTAGTGTCCATTTGATTCTCAATGTTAAAAAATTTTCATTCCAATCTACGAGACTCCTACAGCTATAAATAGTAGTTTGTGGAGTTGACCATCTCAGTATATAACTGTGGGGCATTGGTAGAGGATGAGTATTCTTGTTATGTATATTATTTATTTTAAAAATAATGGTAGTGGACGTAATGTGCATATCACTTATTTTCAGATAACTACTCCAGAGTAAAATGGGTAGATGTCTAAAAAAAAAAGCATGATTTGAAGAATCGGATTTTGGAAGTGAACGAAAGTGTAAATAAAGCAAAATTGCTGCCTATTTGCAAATATAATGAAAGTTATTTAAGCACTGGTTGCATTTGGAATGAAAGTGAAGATATTTCTTTTCTGCTGTTTCATATACAGATATAAATTAGCAAAAGAATCATTACCATTTAGATAATCGAGTAAATGTTTTAAAACTATATACACAAATTTTCACAAGATAAATTAAAATTTTTTCAAGAGAATGTCAACAGCAAACAAAAGCAAAGACTTTTCTAAACAGCAGAATTTTCTTTAATAGAGGTTCAAGTCTCAGAACTGATAACAAAAAACCCATAAAAGCTGATATTTTAGCCAAGTCACTTATTTAGCTTCCATGCAGGAAAATACAGTGCTATGAAATATAACAACAATGAAATAAAGATTCCTCTGTCCAACTATAGAGTTCATTAGCAAATTTTAGAAAATCATCTGATAAGAAGAAAAATAGATGGATAATAAACTTTAGATATTAAAATTTTGCATCATAAGTCGATGAGTCAATCAACAATACCTGCAAGGCATAAATCTTAGCATTCATCCGATGTATTAATGAAGATCAAATAGTTAAAAAATTTCTTGATTGCAAAATAAGTATGTCTACAAAAAATGAGGATGTTTTTAGTTTAGTTTTTTTTATTAACATTGCACTAGAAGTAACACGAGGGCTATTGGTGATGGACCTCGTAATTTTGAGCCATGGTCAAGAGATGAGGACGACACCTGAGCTAGCACCCCCCTCTCCTAACATCCACACCATGCCAACGAGAGGACTTTGGGCCCCGAACAGATTTAACATGCATCAGCCCCAGTTACACGGCAGGTCTTTGGCGGCCAAGGATCGAACCCGCGACTGAATGAAAACCGCCGGTCGCTAGTCCACGACCTTGACCACTAAGCTAACATGGCCCGAGGATGTTTTGAACATTTTAAATGATAAATGGCAGTTAACTTGGAAGTCATGTGTATGCATTTCTACAGATAGAATCTCTTCCAATGTAGATTGTCAAGGTGCTGAGCATTATCATTTTTTTTTTCAAATGGTGGCTTCAATTAAAAGACTTTTAGTAGTTGCATCTAATAAAACTAAAGACGAAGAAAAGGCAATAAAAAATTAAGATTTAAAACATTAAGGTAAGAATTTTGTCAGAAAGCTTAATCAACACATTAGTATGAAGAAAGTCATAACACAATATATCACCCAATTGTAAGCTATATAATTAAAGATCTGCTTTCTCCAGAAGCCATCCAAGGGCAATGAAGATGAGGAAGGAATGAGAAGATATCAGTTCAGCATTCAGAACTACACAACTATTAAAATTCAATAAATGTTCAAAAGAAATTTCTTCCAAAAATATGTCCCCTCCCCTCTTTTTTTAATATATATATATATATAAGTGACTATACAACTGGACCTTAACTCACAGGTATGTTTAACTTGTGGCTTTACCATGGCTCCTTTTTCATGAGATTCAGATTAATAATTTTTTCTTTCTATTTTATACATCGTGAGATAAACATGACAAGGAGTTCCAATTTTCAAAAACAAATTTATAGTCTGAATGATAGAAATTAGAAACGTGAGAGAGAAATAAATTTAACGGTTCTTTGCATCTAAAAATGAGCTAAAAGAGAAGCACAGGGGAAGAGTATGAAACTTATGTAAATCCAGTATTAAAAAAAAATATTTCCCAACAATATAGATATAGGAGAGAAACCTTAAAAAGCATAATAAATTAACAGACGTACAAATAAAAAAATAAAGATGGTAGGGGTACAAAACATTTCATCAACCTTGGAAGAAATGCAACTACAAAGCCAAAAGCTGAAAAGATAGAAAAAATTTTAGCAAGCAGGAGAAGCTATAAAAAAGAAGGCAGTGGAGTTTAATGGAACAAGAGCCAAAGCAAGCTATGTTGTGCCAGAAACTATAAAATAAAGGGTGGACTTTTTTTCTTAAATGTCCAAAACATTTCAGACAAAGAGTTTTAAAATTAGGCAAGAGCTATCCGAGTTCAAGTAAAAAGTTGGCAAAGTAATAAAAAAAGATACAAAGATAACAAAAGATCAAGGGAAGTTCACACTCGGAATGTCTGAGGTAAGATGGCAGGTAACTAAGAACTCAAAGTCCTTTGATTATTCTGTTATAATTCCATGAAATTTAAAAGGGTAGTTAAGATGATGCAAAGTTTTCCCATGATGAAGTGTTCTGGATTTTTTCCAGATTAAATGGAAAAGTTAGATTTCTATTAGATCAAGGTACAAATTTAAGTTTCAAAATGAATAAATTGATATTGCAGGGAAAGATCAATTAACAATTAGATAAAAAATTCAGGGAAAAAAAATTGGTTGACATTTCACATGACAGAGATAAATATTCACATCCGAGACACTTACAATAATTCTGAAATACAGATTATTGAACATGTGTAAAAAATTCTGCAGAAAAATAAATAACTTACAAACAGTTAATTTTTTTAATTTATAAATTTCATTCAGTATTACAAGTTTTTAGTTTTAGTTTAGTTTGTATTAACGTCGCACAACAAGCAACACAAGGGCTATTGGAGATGGACCTCATAATTTTGAACCTCTGTCGAGTGACGAGGACGACACCCGAGCTGGCACTCCCTCTCCTAACTTCCACACAACGCCAATGGGAGAACTTAGGGCCCTGACAGATTTAACGTGTTCAGTATTACAAGACAGGTTATATATAATATTAAACAAAGTTATTTAACAGAATTAAACTTCAAGGTAAATTTGGTTCCTAAATCACAATTTTTTTCAGTTTCAGTAAACGTATTCTAATATTTTACAAAAACAGTTTCCAAAAATGCATTTAATCTCAAATAAAATTTTTAATTGGGGGGGGGGGGGGGGGTGTATTTAAAAATGTTAGGAAGCCAAAACACTGAGCTTGTAGACAGTTGTGTTGCTTGTAGACACTTATTTTTCTGCCTCACATAAAATAAGAATTCAAAACTATCTGTTTTCAATTGAATAATTGGCACAACTCATATTTGAAAAGTAGAAACTTCCTACTTAATATATATTTGTGTAAAAAATTAGAAACAAACAACTTTTTAAAATGATATAACAACAAACCTGATTCAGGACGATCCTGAGGAGGAATAACCCATAAGCATGTACTATTACAATTTCCAGAGAGAATGTAATTTTCATTAGACATTGAGCTCATATGTAAACATCCTGTAAAATAACATTCAAAAACTAATTCCTTTTACACCCAAAAGGAGTATTAAAAATAATGTTGGGGATATTAAATATAGTCTAATGCATACTTATCTAATAAAATAAACTATTTTTATTAATAAGCAAAAATAATAACAGTTTATACTACATTGAATAAAAAATTCTCTTTAACAATTTAAATATATTCCCAGTTCATACAAAACAATCTTAAAGTATAAAAATAATAATTATATATATTTATAAATCCAATGAAGTTAAAATTTCAACAATTAGTGTATGGAGAAGAATTTTGGATTCGATCCAGTTAAAAACAATCATTTGAGAAAATGAGAATGGCAAATAATAGTCGCGGATTGAGAGATGTTTACATCACGTTAATTATATTCTAAATCAATTTCAACATTATACAGACCTTTATGTGATGTTCATCAGCCCAAATAAAAATTTTCTGCATGTGCAATGTACATTGCAAAATTTTATTTAGTCAATTCATATTTAAATTTTACAAAATAAATTTTATTTGTATTTCAATCTATTTAACAAAAAGTTTTATTTTACTTCAAGCAAATATGACTCACTATTCTTCTGAATTAAAAATTATTTTTTAATTTTCAAGCAAAAGCAAAAACATTAAAAATAGTTAAAATATTGCTTATGGGAAAGAAAATTCCAAGGTTAAGATTGATTAAATACTAATTTTTTAAAAACCTACCAATATTAGAAATCTAAAATATTAATGACTTAATCGCTAATTTAAACATAATTAAAAATAAATTACATTTTAGAAACACAAATATAAATATTCGCAATAACTAGCAGAAAAAAAATAACACCAACATGAATTTAAAAAAGTTTCCTCGACAGAATTTTTTTAAAAAAAAATTCTAAACACAATAGAGCCTCTTTAAATTGACCACTCAAAAGACAAACAAATAGAACAGCATATAGAGCTAAGGTTACTATTTTGACTCCTATATTCATTTCAGTCTCTTATGCAGCTTTAGATAATACACAAATCCATAATAACTAAAATAGAATCAAATTAATATATATTCATTTACTATTTTTGCATATTTCAGTTCGACTCTCTACTCTGAATATATCACTAAATATACCCAAATTTTTTCTCTTTATGAATGACTCTAGGTTAGAGAGAGATTAGCCTGCCACAAGGCATAATTTTAAGTCAAAAATAAGATTGAAAGGTTTTATTAACATCGCACTCTAGAAGCAACACAAAGGCTATTAGCAACGGACATTATAATTTTGACCCTTGGTCAAGAGACGATGACACATCCATCTCCAAACCTTCACACACCATAAAACTTTGAGCCTCAACAGATTCAACATGCATCAGCCCTGATTGCACATTAGGTCTTTTAATAAAAGCACAGACTACAAAAGATAAATTATTTTCTTACCAAGGTCATCACAACGTCTCATCACATTTATAAAATTGAAATCATAATACTAACCGGGGGTTACTCCACTAAAGTCAGCAGAAAATGATCCTTTTGCAAAATTGTTGGCTATAACCATCATTCTGGATGTCTTGGATAAAACTGGATACCAAATTTTGCCATGGAGAGTGGCTAGTAAATTAGTTTTCTCAAAATCATCATAAATACTCAAAGTTGCAGGTAAATTAAAATCAGATGCTGTAAAGTTGAGAAGAACAAATTCATTCTGAGCTACTTCCAGAAGAAAAACTGTATCGTTTCCATCAGTCGGATTTACATTAAATGTGCCATTTCCTTTCAAATATCCACCTTGACCTATGAAGGATAGAAAAATGTAATTTTTTAAAACTAAGCTCTTTATTATAATAAGGTATATTTGATATGAATCATATTTTTACTATTGAACATCAAATCTAAAAAGGTGAATAATGAGACATAATTTATCATAAACTTTTTTAATACAAGGATTCCTTATTTTCTTAACATTAAATCTCTTTCAATGATCAATGTTAAGAAATATTTATGTAATGCAATTCAAAACTTTCATTTGAATACTAAAACATACAAGCAATTATTCTCAAAAACATTTATTTTACATATAGTATGAGGTAGCTATAAAACCGATTGCTTCATATTTTGCACATATTTACTACTAAGAAATAAGATGAGAAAACATAAAATTCATGCAATGTACACAAAATCTTCCTCCAGCTAAAAAAGGTTTACAGCACAAGGGGAGAGGTATTAAACGGAACTAATGGATCAAATTATATGTTTAACCAATAGATTTATATCATCATCAGAAGGAAGGGGAAAAGAAAAGCATTATGTTCTTTAACATTTTATGTGAAACAAAACTAATAGAAAATCCCTATTTAATAGAAATGTGTAAAAGAATTAAACACTTGCTTTTGATTCTGATCACATGAGCCAAGTCTTGAGGCACAAAAAGATCTTTACTGTTGTAACATGTAAAAACTAACTGCATTAAAAATGTATTTAATAAAATTATCCAGTGTTGCTACATATGCAATTAAAAGCAAGATATTTGATAAAGCAACATTATCAATTAATCAGTGCAAATGCAGATAACAATGACCAGAAAAACTTTACTTCAAGATAGTTCTAACAGCAAATTTAACAACTTAAGAGCAAAAATGTAAGTTTGACAACATAATTTTTTAAATAAGCAAGCTCCAAGGTAAAAAAAAATCTTTAACATATAAACACAACTGTTAATATTTCAAGATGTACACAATGCACATCTTGATTGTTAAAAGGAGGAGTAATATTAATTTAAAACTCACCATGAACTGTAAAATTCACAGAAAATTTAGATGCATATGTTTGTGGTTTAAATTCCATCCACAGGTATGGTCCAGTAGACCGTATCATTTGAGCTAAAATATTAAAAATAAAGAAATGCATAACATATATATAAATCTCAATTAAACAAATTAAAATAATATCTGCTATTAAATGCAAAATACATTGATCACATTCCTGCTAGTTCAATTTTTCATTTAAGCTGCTACAAAAGAATACAAAATCGCCATATTAGTGGTTAAGAACATGAATTATACGAGGCATGTTTTTTAAGTAAGTACGTTTTGAAATTAAAAAAAAGACGTGCAAAGATATCGCAATAATTTTATTTTTACATGAAAGCCTGTACCTTAATCTACTTTTCTACATAATTTCCGTGAATATTGAGGCACTTGTCATAACGTGGCACCAGTTTTTGAATACCCTCCTCATAAAATTCTGCCGCCTGACTTGTTAACCACTGTATCACAAATGTTTTGACTTCGTTATCGTCTTGAAGACGCTGACCGCCCAGGTGTTTCTTCAAGTGCAGGAACAAATGGTAGTCGATGGGCGCCAGATCAGGGCTGTATGGAAGATGATCTAGAGTTTCCCATTTAAAAGAATTGATGAGATCTTTGGTCCGATTAGCCACATGTGGACGGGCATTGTCATGCAGCAAAACGATACCCTTACTCAACTTGCCACGTCTTTTGTTCTGGATTGCATGACGCAGATTGTTCAATGTCTCACAATAAAACGTTGCATTGATTGTCTCATTACGAGGCAGAAACTCCACTAGCAATACTCCTTTTCTGTCCCAAAAAACTGTGCACATGATTTTCCGGGCAGAAATTGTTTGCTTAAACTTCAGTCTTTTGGGTGATGATGAATGTCGCCATTCCATGGATTGTTGTTTCGATTCTGGTGTGACGTAGGCCACCCATGTTTCGTCACCAGTAACAATTTGGTCTAAAAAATCTTCACCTTCATTGCGGTACCGCTCAAGGAAAGACAATGCACTGCCTATGCACAATAAACTGCTGGGTTTTGTGCAAATCCGTCAATATTTTTGGAACCCAACGTGAACACAATTTCCGGTAATTCAAGTTCTCGGTCACAATGTGTTACAAAACACTACGAGAACATTGAGGAAAGCAGTCGGACAATGATGAAATTGTAAAGCGTCTGTTTTCTCTCACCTTTTCGTCCACTTTCTGCACCAAATCTTCATTAACGACCGAAGGACGCCCACTCCATTCTTCATCATGCACATTTGTGCTGCCATCTTTAAATGCTCTCACCCATTTCCTTACCATTCTATCACTCATAATGTTTTGTCCGTAAACTTCACAGATCTCACGATGAATATCGATCGGTTTTACGCCTTTAGCACTAAGAAATCGTATAACAGCCTGTACTTCACAATCAGTGGGACTCACGATTGTCGGAGGCATCTTAAACACTCAGTAAACAATGTATACAATGAAGAATCAGACTGTAATGGCGTCAGTGCATAGACAAGAGATGTAGGTAACCAGCGAGCATGCGCGGAACGCCGACTGGAGCGCTGCGGAATCGCAAAACGGTACTTGCTTAAAAAACATGCCTCGTATATTATTCCTGCTACATAACAAAACTAGCTAATGTGTTGTTCACACAGATGAATTTGAAGACTTTACAATCTAGCTAGCAAGCATAAAATATTTTAGTAAGAACCTACATCTAACAAGGTGCAAGACAAAACATCTGGAAATTTATTAAATATGCACTTTCTTCTTATAATGCAAGGATAACTGTTAAGCAAAGCCATATATGACAAGCAAATTACCCTAAAACGAGAATTAAAATATCCACTAATAAAAAGACAATTTAGCTCTGCAAGTAATAAATTATTAAAACAGTAAACTTAGAAGAAATATTAATAAACAATCTGAAGAATTTCTTAATAAACAATAAATACTTTTCCATTCAGAGGAAAGATGTATGCATTTTCTGCATTTCCAACAATGAACACAGCCTGTAAAACGACTTGCTCAGTTTTATTGTTGTTTATTATACTTTACATAAACTACAATATATTGTTTCAAAGAATACTTTCTTGTGATGATTCATCAGGAAAAGAATCAATTTTGCTACAAAAAACAATAAGTATAATGAACTCAGATAAAAATTAATTAGCATAGATTGTAAAAAGCAAAATAAATTATAATCACCAGACATATGCACAGTGCAGACAAAATATTATTTATTGATTAATTCAACACTGAATTTCAAAAAGAATCTAAAGCAAATTTTTTTAAAGAATTCTTTTCGATGAGCACGTTGTCATGACCCATAGATTCAATGTAAAAAAAAAAAAATTGTGTTTCTGAGTTATTCTACCTTTGTGATATACCATTCTACACACACAAACTTCCTTTTATTAATATATATTTGGGGATTCAGTTGTTAGCCAGCAGACAGTTGGGACTGCACTTCTGCTGGTTGTGTGTGGCAGAGCTCAGGAAGAGCGTTTATTTTTTACTCTTTTCTACTTCCTTAAAAGCCGAGTAAGAAGGAAGAGTTTTATTTACATAATTTTTTTTTATTTTAATACATCAACGAATTTCACAATTTTTTGATATTAATTCGAACATTTGTAGGCAACTCAAGCCGAGTCACTCCACATTCAGAGTGAAGGATTTGGATGACCATACTCCCACAATTAATGACATTATGATGAATTCAGTTACATCTAAATATTTTCAAAGCCCTAAAAATGACCAGGAGGTAGAAAAATAGCCAAATTTGCCATATTTTCTAGAAAACCAATAAAAATTATTGCAAATTCCTAAAACAAATCCTCAACTTCTACATTCTGAAAAAAAAAAAGGCAAGATTTCTAGATATGAATATATTACAAATATGTCATTTACATGGAATGGTAAATTAACATTTAGCATATCTGATACTGTATGCACAACACAAATCCTCGCAGTACAACAAATTTTAAACATACCGGTAAATGCAAGTATCGTTTGGGAAGGATTCATATCTCTTTTCCTAATGCATGAAATACCACCTAGTGTACCTCTGATGGATTTGGAAACGGAACTACAGAATACAAATATAGAAATAGTGGAAATAGATGCTTTATGAAAAGCAGAAGTAATTAGGAGGTTTCCCTAGTACTAATCACTATTCTTGGCACCGATAAACCAGAAAGCATTAAACTTTGGTTTATTAACCATCACATGAAAATTTTCATTGATAAACCCAGACAATGTAATAGATGCTTCAGTTTCAATCACACATACAGATTCTGCCAAAAAAACATAATTTGTGTTAATTTTGATATAACACACACTGGATCATGCACTACTTCTGTAACACACATTAATAGGAAACAAGACCATCCCGCTAATTATGCTCCATTTCCTGTATTTCTATAAGAAAAACAGATCATGCAATAAAAATGCACACACCATTTAACTTTAAGAGAAAGAAGGAGAAAATATCAAGATAAAAGTTCAAACAGCTATTCTAAAACTTTAATAGCAAATCATTTAAGTCCAGATATGGAAAAATTAAGAGAAAAGAAATTAGAAAGTATTGTAACAAATTTTTCAGGCTTCATTAGAAAAACAAATAGTGATAATTGAAAATATTCAAAAAATGATGGAGACTATGTTTATATTATAGTACAATATTTTTGAAACAGGAAAAAAATCTGTAGTTCCTAGCTGGAAAAATCTAGTAATAAAATGCTTCAGAACTTTTATGTTAACATACCAGGTCCACTTAATAATCTAAAGAATGAATCAAATGAGATTGATATTGGATGATCTGTTTATTTAAATGTTTTTTATATTTTATTTTATAAGTAGAAAAATTTTCCATGATTAAAAAAAAAAAAAAAAAAATCCCCCATACCTCCAGGGGCGGACAGAATTTTGAATTCAGCCTTTCCCTTCTTTTCAATCATTTTTTCTACAATAGATTTAAAGAAGTATTAAAAACAAATCAATTTGGTTTCATATCCCTCCCTTCACCAAGATAGATGTTTGGATCTTTCAGGAAACATTTTTGAAACCTTGCGATAAATTTCACCATCCAGGAAAAATAATTTTCTGACAAGACCAGAAAGAGGACTGCTAATTGCAACAAACATCTTTGCTAACCAAAATCTTACTTTAATAGTACAGACACCAGACATAGAAATGATAATTGTACAAATATATATTAATATCTCCTTTCACATCATAAATTTATGTACTTCACAGGGGATTAAATATTTCAATAATAAAATCCTACTTAGAACCTTTAACAGATCAATCTTAATTTTTGGAGACCTTAGCCTACATCACCCAACATGAGGTTTGAACCATATTTCGTCTCATGGTACTAATTTTGTGAACAGGTTAACAGACCCCAATTTTATCCTTCTCAACACAACTACCCACAGAGGTAATAAGCACAGCTACTCTAATTGATCTCACCCTCTGTTCAGCAAACTTTTTTGAAATCACTAATACTTGTGCATTTGAATGCTCTTATGACAGTGATCACTATCCCATAATCATGAAAAAATCTTTACAATGTCAGAATAAGCGAATTTTTAAGAAAACAGACTGACACTTAGTGATGAAAAAAATTCATTCATCATTAGAAAATCCAAAAAACAAAATAGATAATACTCTGATACAATCTTAGAAATAATCTGAAATAACGCCAAAAAAGTATTACTATCCAAAAGATAGTTTCCTCCACAGTGGAACAGCACCTATAATAATTTATATAGGCTCAAAATACTTTTCAGTAAAAAGACCATAAAGAACATTTCATCACAATTGTGAATTAGATGTAAACATTATTCAAGAAAACTGAGGTTACATATTAAACAAGAGAGAGCAAAGTAGTGGGATAAAATATATAATTAAGTGTCTAATCCAAAAATCTTCTGTAGTATTCTCAAAAACCTTACTACTAAAAAGAATGCAGAATCAACGTTAAACCTCCTTCAGTATTATAAATAAGCAACTCAATATCAAAAACAAGCTCATCTTTTTACAAACAACTTTGCATCCAATAACAGTTTAAATGAACCGATTACCTTGGATTTTCTCAATAAAGATAACAACCTTCTTAATAAAACCTATCCATATTTCTGAATTAAATAGAGCTATAAAATACACTAAAAATACTATCCTAGGAGCAGATCAAGTTTTTTAGAAAATTACATTAACTGAACAATAGCCAATGTATTGTTGTTCTTAACTATTTCCAGCATTTATTTCAAAATTAAATTGTACTTCAGTCATGGAAACATGCAATTATTCTCTCAATTTCAAAACTGCACAAAGATATACTAAAATTTAATCTTATAGATCAATAGCTTTAAGTTCCTAAAATATTCAAGAGAATTTTAACTGAATGCATATCTTACTTTCTGACAATAGAACAAAAACTTCATTCTCATTATTATGGATTTGTACCATAGACAGTAGAACTGCCACATACTTCATAGAAGTAGAACACTCAATTTATGCAGATGACATTTTTATTGTTCTCATCAGTTCCTGGATCTAGTCGGTAGAAAAATGCAAAATATCTTAGAAAGAATAACACAGTGGTGCAACTATTGAATACTGTCCCCAAATCCTGATAAAAGTACAATAGCAGAGTTATCGAACAGAAGAATACAAACATTTCCTAATATGTTGGCTGGATTTCCTCTCACATGGCAAACTTCCATTAAATACTAGGAGCATATTTTTCCAAACAAAATCAAAATATTATAATGAATCAAATGAAAAAGCTTTGAACAAAAATCAATCCCTTAAAGGAATGGCATCTACGCATTACAGTCCAAGAGTAAAAGACTTGACCAATTTAATGAACAACAGTATTTGCAGTACCTTTTATTATACATGTCATATCATTAACAACTGACCAGATAATCAGTTCAAACCTTTTAATAGCATTCAAACCAAAGCACGTGGAATTGCAATGGGTATACCACAATGGACACCAAACATTGTACTTTTACAAAACTTTGTACAACATTTCCTTGTGTTACTAAGCACAAGTTTTGTGCACTTTACTTACATATTTTTTGAGTTATCAGCTTTCCTTTGGTTGTTCCAAGTTTTGGAAACAAGTGTGTATGAATATATATACCATTGAAATCCAAAATTAACAAGCAGTTCAAAAACATGCAGTTTTCCTGTAATTTATACATATGCATACAATATAATACAATAACCATGTATATGTCTACTTAAGAGTTTAGAAATATGTACTTACTTTTAGTAAAATTGGCATTAGATGTTGTCACTTGAAATAAAGGTAATGACATCAAACTTGATCCATCATTAATAGACACAATATCAAGTGGATCATTAAAATGAAATTTCCATAAATTTAGACCCAGAATCTCAGTGTCAGGACTTTCTATAATATAACGACAACCAGTCACAATTGAACCATTATTCAATTCTTCAGGAGGAGATTCAAATGTGAAAATAGTGTCGTGAGCACCAAATTTATGATGTCCACTGCAAGCTAAAATAAACAAGCATGAGTGAATTTAATGATATGCAATAAATTCAAGTACTTTAAAAATCAATCATAAACCAGAAAAAATGATAAAGGTAGAGATCAGATAGTTTATAAATTTCTTCTTCCAAATAGATAGCCCTGATTGCAAACAGGGCAATAAGGATTGAACTGGCATAGTCTAGAAATGTTTGACAGTAATCAACTCTTAGAGCACACAAATACTTTATTAATATAAAGAAAAAGTTAAAAGGAAATGGTAACAAAAATTCTGAAATATTTCCAAACTCCAGATCCATCTTACATAAAAAGCCATATCACCAAACTTTTAAATAAGTATTAATTTCTTTTTTATCACAAGATAATTTTTAATTATTATAAACTCAAAATATTTAGATTTCATCACCTTGGATAATTTTCTATAATTTTGGACATTATAACTTAATTTATAAAACATAACTAATTTTAAATAAGAATGATGAACAAGATATAGAAAATATTTTGAAATTGCTTTGGCAATCAAAGACCAATAAAAATTTATAAAGAAAAAAGTTTGAAAAATATCATTATAATTACTCATTTCATTAATAACAAAAATTATTTAAATCAAATGATATTTTAGGGAATTAGTGTCTGTTTGGGGAGAGGGTTAAGAATTTGTACTTTTTTTTTAGTACATTCATTTTCCTCATTTCCCATTAAAAACATTTCTAGCAATTCATATTTTATGTGTGCATAGAATTATTATTTTTGTGTGTATATGTATAAACAGGGTACAAAATGTTTCTTTAGGAAAAACCATCAATGATTGAGTAAATTTTTAATGACCATATGAAATATTTTTAGTTAATACATAATTGAAATCCTCAAAAGATTTCTTATTTGAAAAGTTTCAAATTTATTAAAAAATTACAGCTTACCACTATCCACAAATGAAAATTTCAAACGATAATACTCGGATGTCCCAGGTTTCATGTCCACAATAATATCTATTTTTGCCTGTTCCTTATCTTTAGGGAAAAAATCCACATGTTCAGCTGGAAAAAAGTAAAAACTTCAAAATAATTCTGTACATACAATTGATCTCTAGAATAAACCATTAAAGTTTTGTAGAAATAAAAATATTAAAGAACATAGGTCAAGTTAAAATTTTATACTTTTTATGAGGATCATTCAATAAGTCGTTAGAAAATCCCAAGATATAAAAACTCAAAGCATTGAAAATGATTTGCTTTTAATAAGCATCATAACTCAGATAGCTGTATAAGTGTCAGTTACTCATATTCCTGATCATAATGCCTATTGCAACTAAAAATCTTTTAGTCATAATCTTTCAATAATGAGATCATCCTCATTCTTTATAGCCCATTCACCAGATTAGTAATAGTATTTATTAATGTTGCACTAGCAACACAAGTGCTATTGGCGCTAGGACTGTGTACTTAGAACCTTGGTCTATGGACGGGAGCGAGGCCCGGAGGCTGGCACCCCCCTCTACCTAATTCGAGAGCAACCCTTTGCTTGGTTTACATTGTAGCAGGATTTTAGAACTCACTAATGGTTTGGTTTTATTAACATCATACTAGAGCAACAAGAAGGTCAAGAGACAACAACCTGAGCTGGCACCTCTCCTAACTTCACACCAGCTAATGGGAAGACTTTGGGCCCAGGTCTTTAGTGCATCAAGGTCTGATTGGTTTAGTTTTATTAACATCACACAGAAGCTTCACACGATTCATTGCAACTTAACCTTGTAATTTAGAGCACGTGGCGACCAGGATCCACACCTGAGCTGGCACCTCTCCAAATTCCACACCTCACTAATGGGAGACTAAGACCTGACAATTCTCCAATCTGATGTGAGGGTATGCGGTGCCCCGCCACGGCACATAGTCACCAATATTGATCCAAGGCGCCATGCAGCCCAAAGGACATTCATGACATTCTTCAAACATGTTGCCACTCATGGCAGGGTCTCCTGAGTCATTTTTCAACAGGACAACCCTTGCCCACATACGTCTAGGTTCACAGGATTAAATCTAGTTTTCACCCTGGATTGCCTAATCCCAGATTTGTCAATATGAACATATCTAGGATAATTAAAACGGCAAGTTGGACAGCCAATGAGTTTAGTCAAATGATAGTATGATATCAGTAACTGTACAATCCGAGCTGTCGCAGAAAATCACATGGGACTGTATGCCTCAAAGACCAACATTATCACATCATGCATTCATGCCAGAGGTGTGGCCAACAGGATACTAATACCTCCATTCATTTGTAATTTTCCTACAAAATGATCCTTTGCTTTGATTTTATAATCACTTAGATCAATGTTATACTTGTGTACATAAAATTTAGTTTCATTCTGACAACTCTTTCTTGGAGAAATCTCTTATATAAGTAGCTTTTTTCATCATACTATCTAGCAGGTATCTTATAGTTAAGTGTGTCTAATTTTTATAGATTATATTTTACATAAAAAGTTATTTATATAACTTTTAGTCCATCTTTAAACAGAAGCTTTCTGCCACTTCCAACTATTTTTCCCTTAAAAAAAAATTAACTTTTTTTATATAAAAAAAAATCATCCATAGAACAAGCTCTTTCAGATTCTACATTTACTTCCTAAATAATTCTTAGAGATGTGCACACTACTTGAGTATATTTCTTCCTTATATCTATCTTCCTGTGTAGGAAAATATTCCAGTTTTTATTAACAACAAAAAATATTTGCATTTTTTTTGTATCGGAAGCAAATACATTGCATTTGTTTTAATCTCAATAAGTTAAATTTCCATTTCATGGTTAACATGACAGCAAAGTAAAAAGAAATTTGATATATTGAATTTTTTAAGTCAGCAACATTTATTTCAGTTTCAATCCAGCTGACCATAGTATAACACATATTGCTTTTATTGCACAGATATATGTCAAACTAATTACTAGACATTGTTATTGTAGTTTTATTTATTTCACTAAAAATACATAATCTTCATCATTCCATTTATCAGTATCAAAAAGACATTGTAAAATATTTGGATAAATAGGTCGTTTTCTCTCTCTTTCATATGATATAATTAAGTCTCTTTAAGTTCCATTTCTCCCCAGTGAATAAGTATACAAAAATTTAACATGTACAATTTACCGAATTAAGAGTAAAAACAATTTCCCTCCCAAGTCCTGTTGATTGCCTCATCGTGGCGGGAGGGTGTTCCAGGGTGGAATGGGCGAAATACGTTGGGAGTTCGCTCCTGGCAGGGTCACCCTAGACGTGAAGGCCATTCCATTTATGTCCAGCTAAAATCAGCAGGCATTGGAGCCAAGACAGATTTCTACCATTCTATCTGATCCTTGGATCAACAGAAGCTGCACATTTCCTCCTTCATATGAACTCATTGACTTTCAATTTAGATGTTGCATCGTCCATCTCGCAGATAAATCAGGGACGTGCTCGAGGTTTAGGAAGAGGGACTCGTTCACCAAGTAAAACTACAGTCTCCTCAACCTTTGAAAATTTTACAATGTAACATAAATGGTTTATCTACTTTAGCTTCTAGAACTAAACTTGACCAACTCTTAGAAATAGCGGATTTGAACTAAGTTCAAGTAATTGCTATACAAGAAACAAAATTAAAGAAAATGGCAGCTCATAAAATAAGAGGTTATAACATCTTTAGGGCAGACAGACCCTCCAGAGGATGAGGTGGCCTAGCCTTCTTCATTAGAGATGTAAAATATCAGAGTATTGATTTTTCACTAGATCAATCATCGGATCTAGAAATTCAAGGCGTCAAGATATTCCGGAGAGGAAAGCCGTTACATATTCTCAATGTTTACCTTCCTCCAAACCAAAGTCATCTACCACTAATTTTTCTAACTTTGTGTATAAAAACACAATCATTTTGGGGGACTTGAATGCCAAACATACCATTTGGGGATCCTCTTGCAGCAACGATAGAGGAGAGGACATCCTGCAAATGATGGATGATAAAGAATTTATGATCCTAAATGATGGATCCCTTACCCATTCGTCCTTTAACTGTAACACTTCTGAGGTACTTGATATTTATATTACCAGTGTAGCTAGTTTTCTTCAATGTACTCAGTCAGTACTTGATCATATTGGAAGTGATCACTTCCTATCCTCATAAAATTTAGCAAACGACAGCGTGTGGTCATCAACCATATAAATCGCATAAATTTTGGTTAACCGGGATAAATTTTGGAATTTTAAAAAGGCTAACTGGGATTCATTTAGGGAAGCTGTTGACACCTGCCTGGCCTCAGAACCTATGACTGTTGATTTAACTCATAGCTGGACAATATTTAAAAAAACTGTCCTCGACAAGGCTAGATCTAACATCCCAAGAGGCAAAGTTAAACATTATGTTCCTTATTTTCCTCACAATACTTCTACTCTTTCTCCTATTCTAGAGAAGAGAAAACGTCTTTTAGAGACCTTTAGTGCTACGGACATCTATACAAGAACCTAGTTAAACAAAATCAATGCAGAGTTAAAGTTAGCCTATGCTCATCTGAAAAGAGAAAGATGGAAAGAAATGTGTAGTAAAATTGACTCTAGGTCCTCTGACTCTAAACTTTGGAAATTAGTCAAAAACATCAACAAGGAACAGAAGCAGTTTGCAACTTGTAACTCAGTTAGAGATTCCGCAGGACAGGCCTACCCAGATGACAAATCAGCGGCCAATGGCCTTGCTACACATTATCAAAATTCAAGTAGGTTTAACTTTTCCTCTATGAATAGATCCATCTTAAAAAGAGCCAGAAATGTTATCCATGGCTGTCGTAGCTCTGACCTCGGAGACCCAATGTAGGCCAAATCGTTCTCCTCACAGGAGTTTCTTCTTGCCCTGGACCTGACGGTCTCCATGGCCAAATGCTTGAAAATCTTGGCACCAGAGGGAAAGAAAGGCTATTGCACATCATCAATCTAATCTGTCTTGGAAAATAGGTCGACTACCTGCCGAGTGGAAAAGGGCCACAGTTATTCCAATAAAAAAAAACAGGTAAGAAGACTTGCTCCCCTGATGACTTCAGACCTATAGTTCTTACTTGTACATCTTGTAAATTGATGGAAAAAATGATTTCGTTTAGGATTCATTATTTTTTGGATAAAAATAATCTTATGCCATGCGAGCAATACTGCTTTAGAAGGGGTCACAGTACAACAGACCGAATCCTGTTTTTTTGCCAAACAATTAGGAACACCCATAACTTTAAATCAACTCATCATACTGTTGCTGCTCTTTTAGACCTCACGAAGGCTTTTGATAGAGTTTGGAAACATAAATTGATTCTAAAACTATACGATTCCTTCAACATTCGAGGAAAAACCCTTTCATGGATCTCAAGACTTCTTGCAGAGAAGATTCATCAAAGTAAAATTTAACAAAACTCTTTCGGACACATTCGAGCTCAGCCAATGCGTTCCTCAAGGTTCTGCTCTTAGCCCTATACTTTTCTCTATGTATTTGGCTGGTATAGAGAAAGCACCTTCATCTGGGATAAGAATCGGAATGTTTGCAGACATTATTCTGTGGAGCTCTGATACAGCTATACCTGATTTGGAATCAAAACTAAATGATTCTCTGGCAGCTTTGTTGAACTTTGAGGGAGACTTAAAAATTTCATTTTAACCCTTCTAAGTCAATTGCCACCTTTTTCACTACAAACAAACATCTTTATAATTACCAGCCCAAACTGAGACTAAATAATCAGGATCTCACCTATGAAAAGCATCTGAAATATTTGGGATTTATTTTAGACCCTGAATTCACAAGTAACAAACACATTGATTATCTAGTTTTGGAAAGAAGGAAACATCTTGAAATACATCACAGTCAGAATTGGGGAGCTGATGCGGCTAAGCTAAGACTTACTTATTTGATGCTCATTCGTCCGATTCTTAAATACGGATTTCCAATCTATTGTTGAGCCTCTAACTCTGTTCTGAAGAAATTAGAGCAAGTCTAACCGAGTGCTGCCCGTATTATCACTGGTCTGAAGCACAGTTTCCCTTCAAACATTGTTCTTTTTGAGGCAGATGTACAACCTCTTCTATTTCGTAGACAGACTGGATTGGTCAAATACTTTCACAAACTTTCTAGCTTCGGCCAACAAAACCATATGTCTAAGTACCTGAATAACCGGGTAAATGGGCAAAGACTAAAAAAACCCAGCCCCTTCAGCCAAGTTGAGCCCGAGAACTTTCTTACTGGAGAAGTTGAGCTCTCTTCTCTACAATGTATCTTGAATCCTTTGGAGGGATTCTCCAGGGTATATTTCCACTTCAACTTAAGTTTACCTGTCATTAAGAAAAATTTTGTCTCTAGCCAACTCAAACATTTGGCACTGAAGATCATTAACAGTATCCCCATTGATGGAATCAAAATTTAAACTGATGGTAGTAGAATATCTAATCAGGCAGGTAGTGGCATCTATATCGAAACGCCTAAGGAAAAATAGTCCCTGAAAAATTGCAATCCAGATTTCTGCTCAATTTTCAGAAGTGAGCTAATAGCCATTGATGCGGGACTTGAGGCCATTCTATATAAGAAAAATTACGGTGATCTTTGGATTCTCTCTGATAGCCGTAGTTCACTTCAACACCTTTACAAATGGTTTATTGTTGGCAACAAAACCAGTGTCTCCCTCTTACACAAACTGAAACATATATCAACTGCACCATGATATTCATTTTCAGTGGATCCCATCTCACGTTGAACTTTATGGCAATGAAATGGTGGACAAACTCGCAAAGGAGGGCTGTAATCTTCCAACTCCCTCAGCATCTGCCCTTACCTATCTGGAATTATACTCGTTAAAAATATCTCAAACTTTGGTGGAGTGGAGGGCGACTCCCACTCATCATCGGTATGCGGGTAATAGACCTGGACTGGCCTTAGCCCTCAAGTGCGACAGATGCTCCCAGACTGCACTTTCTCGTCTTGCTAGTGGTTACATCAAGTGCCTCTCATTCTCAGCGAACAAGATCTTCTCAAAATGTCCAATATGTCAAGATCGCCAGGCTTCCCCCGAGCATATAATGCATTGCATGAATCTCACAAGCAAAGATATCCACACGGATCTCCTTCATGTGCTGGACTCTTCGAGAGTCAATGATTTAATTGATCTTGTCTGATTTTGTCAGACCTGGAGGATTAGCAACAACAATTACAATGAGAAGTTGTAGTTATAAATATACAAGAATCACATTCACTTAAAAAAAAAAATTAGTCTAATAAGATATCTCCATAGAGATAATGGTCTGTTACTCCACAACCCTTCCCAAAGCTATCAATCAACAATCAAAGATATTTCTATTTTAATGCAGACCTTTTTGTAAGGTCCCCCCTAAACATTACAATATACTGTGTAGTTTTCCCATAAACAATATAAGATAAAGTTACCAATACATTACATAGTTAAGAAAAGAAACCTTTCAACTTAATTGTTCCAATGGACAAAATTCCACAACTGTTGAGACACAGTTATTTCATCCAATTTAAATTTAATATGTGATTGGATATTTCTTCTGCTTGTGTAGAAACAAAACTATTTTAACATCTAAAATGAAAATATCTAGAACAGGAAGAAAGATAAGTTCACAAGATATTAGATTTGTAAAATGTTGGCTCTGGGATTTACTTATTTTTGTGAAATGCTTTGAATATAATGCATAATCAAAAGGCGAGAGAATATTAGGTTCAAACGAATAACAGAATTATATTAATTACATTTAGTTTGCTTAAAGTATATTTAAATTGCTATGGCATTTTAAGACAATATTTTATCATTTGCATTTCTATGACATTTTAATTCAATATTTTATCATTTGCTTTTATCTTAATATCTATTCAGATTACATTGTTTACTTTAATATTAGGAAGACCAGACAATAATGTAATTTTTCTACATTAAATTCAAACAAATACATTTTTATCAAGTTTTTATTTTTTATCAATGATGTAACGCCTTCATTATCAACAACCTTTTGCAACCAAGTGAACAAATTTTCAAGACCAGATAGATAAAAACCAATTGTTTTTTGAGCAAAATATCTGGAGATGGTATTTTGGATATCATCCGAATTTTCAAATTTTTGCAACTTAAGAAATTGTTGTAGTTATCAAAATAAATGAAAATCCAAAGGGGCAATATTGGGCGAGTATGGCAGGGGAGGCAATATCTCCCATCTCAATTCATTAATTTTTTTCCAGGGTTCATCTTGACCAGTGCGGTCTTGCATTATCGTGTTGCAGAATGACAACTTTAGTGTTAACAATCGCTGGGCAATTTTCAATTAAAGATTGTTTTACTCGATCCATTTGTTCACAGTAAAGATCTGCATTCACAATTTGTCCAAGTTTCAGCACTTCAAAATGAACAACCCCTTGAATACTCCATCAAACACAGAAAAGCACCTTAGCTGTACTTCTTGGTGATTCATTTGGAGCAAGCAACTTCCTTTTGCATTTTGTATTTTTAAAAGAGGACCCATTTTTCATCTCCAATGATCAAGCAATCACTCTTCTGTATTGAGCCGCTGAAGCAATAAGTTGCAGGTGGTTGATCGATTAGTTATGTTTGATACAGGTTTTTTTCTATCAGAGAACATTTCATGTTTAAAAAAAATTAATATCTGTATAATGTTGAGAATATTAAAGACTGAACCAAATATTTACAATATAAAAAAATTATAAAAAGTTATTAAATGAAAGCAGAGTATAAAATTTAAAATATGACCAAGTATAAACATTAGAAAAAACATTTCCATGATTCATGTCACTAAAAATATTCAAGTACAACTCATTCATACTTATCCAACTAATTATTGAATCATCTTTTTTTTTAGAGATACAAAAAACTGATTGAAGAAATTGAAGGAAAAAGAAAAGTATCTTACCAAAATTATAGAGACCATCTATAGTGGAACCTTTCAATTCAACAGTAGATTGACTGATATTGAATTCTTCAAATGTAAAAGCTGGAAAAACTCTATGGTGTGGATCTCTATTAAATGTATACTTACAAATAATAGCAGTTACATTTTCAGAATATATAGGAGAATGAATTATTTGGAGACCTGGTATAACTGAAAATGCACAACCTGAAAAGAAACATTAAAAAACAGCCAGTTTAAAAAAAATTGGGATTAATTTAAAAGAGTACGACTTAAATCTTTTATATTTCACAACAAAAAGTACAGATAAAGGTTAAATGTATACAATAATTTTTCTTTTCCTATGAACTGGAATAATTTATTATAAAATTTATATTCCATTATTAGTAAATATTTTTAAATTCATTCAATCTCAATTTTAATATACCTTAAATTACAAGATAATAATACCTGATAATAACAAATATGAGTGATTGCATTTTAATGACATAAAAGTCAGATGTGACCATGCTGTGTCAAACTAGGTAAAGCTGTGATCTAGACATATAAAAAAAAACCTGAAAAAGATAAAAATTGGTCGAAAATAGAGAAGGATCACCAGGATATTCCGGGGGGGGGGGGGGCGGCAGTCATGTTTACCAAAACAGTAAGACTCAATAAAAAGAAAGAGATCACTAGATTACATAAGGATCACGTAACCTACCAAAAGAAGGCAAGTCCTTGAGGTTCCAAATATAATCCCCAGGGGCATGGTGAGCGAGTGAATGTCGCAACAATCAGATAGAAACAAGTACCAGTTTGGTGGACTCTTTACTCAGTGTCATATTGAAGCCTTAATTTTTTTTTTAAAATAAAAACAAGCATATTAAAATGTACTTAATGCACAAATGAATTTAAAAAAAAAAAAAAAAAACATGAGAGAAAAGAGGATAGGAAAGGAAATGAATTATTCACAATGGAGATGTAATATTTAATAGATTAAAAAAAAATTTTTTTTTTACAAATCTTATCGTCAGATAAGATTATAAAAAATATTTACATCATTTTTTTAGCCCCTCAGTGCCTTCGATACACTATGTCTAATCTTCAGCAAGAGGAGAGTATTATTTTATATGATTATTTTTTAAAACTTTTTTATTATTCTTATTGTAAAATTACAATAACTAAAATAGTAATAAATAAAATATTATTCAAACTTTTTTTAATGATGTGAGAGCTGAAGGAAGGGAAAAGTAAAAATGGTTCTTGCTTGGCTGGGTGCACAGCAAACTAGTTCAAGACAGGAGAGGTCGAGATGGCGACAGGATATTAAACAGCTGAATAGATGATGATGATGTAGGTCTTGGAGGGAGATGGTTGACTTAAAAAGAGGCTATTGAAGGAGTGATAAAGGAAATAATTAAAAGGGTCTGAGTTGGAATGCTAAGTGTTATGAGGGAATTAGATGGAAATAATTATTGCAGGATTGGTAGGGTAGGGCATGAGTTCCATTATTGTGAGCAAAAATTAGCTGGGCCCTTATTAGAGGGTTACTATGATATATTAGTCTATCATAGAATCTTCTAGAGAGGTAGTTGATGTGATCAATAATAGGAAGGATATTGAGATCCTTGCGTATGACAGAATTTCTGACATACCAAGGTGAATTAGTAATGACGCGGAGGATTTTATTTTGTAGGACATGTATTTTCTTAATGTGGGAAAGAGCGGCATGGCCCCATGTAGGGGAAGCATAAAGAAGGATAGGTCGAATTACTTGATTATAGAGAAGAACTGTGTTAGCAGGAGTTAGTACTGAATTTCTGCCAATTAAAGGTATACAGTTATGGATTTTGGCCTAGCATTTGTCAATTTTTGATTGGATATTAAGTTTGAAGGTGAGTTTGGAGTCTAGGATAACTCCTAAGTATTTGACCTCAGAGCCCCAAGAGAATTGATCATTAAAAAATTTGAGTTTTTTATTAGGAGGGGAGAGGAGTGACCTTTTCTAGAAATGAGAGCTTTAGTTTTATTAGTGTTTACAACAATCCTCCAGAGTGACATCCAAACCTCTATTTGTTTTAGATGATTTTGTAATTTAACTATTACGTTAATTGGACTATTTCCTTGGGTGAGGATTGCTGCATCATCTGCGAATAAACAGACGCTATTGTAAGGACTCCGAGCGAAATCATATGTAAAGAAATTGTAGCAAATTGGAGAAATTACAGACCCTTGAGGTTGACCAGCTTTTATATAGCATATTGTAGAGAGTATTATTAAACTTAACTTGGAATGTTCTATCTTTAAGGTAGTTATTTAAGATAACTATTATGTAAGGAATGAAATTTAATTTGATTAGTTTGAAGATCAATCCATCGTGCCAAAGGCGGTTGAAAGCTTTTTGTATGTTGAGGAAGATACCCCCAGAGACTTGTTTGGAATTAAATCCTTCAGTAATGGCATTCTAAACCCATAGAAGTTGGTGGACAGTGCTGTGGTTAGTATGGAAGTCGAATTGTGAATCTGGAAGATTATTATTCATTGGAAACATGAGTCAGTATTCTGGTTAGCAGAATTCTTTCAAAGATTTTTGAAATAGAATATAGTACACTGATTGGTCAATAGTTGGATGGAATGGAATGGTTTTGGCCAGAGAATAATAATTGCATGTTTCCACTTTTGTGTAAAATGCGCATACGAGACATTTATTAAAAAAATTTGTGAGATGAGTAAGTGCATTGGGAGGAAAGAATTTAAAGGCCTGTTTGTGAATGTCATCCTCTCCTGGGGCTTTCTTTTTGTTTAACTTTTTAATTATGGTAGCTATTTCAGAGGGGAAGGTGAGAAGAGGGAAATTGAAATTGGTATGAGCTTCAAGATAATTTTGAACAACTGATTCTGTTTTTTCAATATGATCATCATCATATGGAGTTGGATTTTCCTGGAACGAGGATTTAAGATTGTGGGCAAGCAGATCAGCCTTTCCTTTATCAGAGAATACCAGACAATTATTGCCTATTAGTGGGGGGATATTGTCAAGTGAATGTGAAAGTTATTGGTGCAAAAGCCAGATGTGGCTATGTTGCACCAAACAAGATTTAACTGTGGTCTAGACATGAAAAAAATTGGGGGGGGGAGACAAAATTTGGTTGACAAGAAGGAGGGTTGAAATAGAGAAGGATCGCTAGGGTAATTCGGGGGTGCATTACCCGTGTTTACAAAAGCCCCAGGGACATGGAGTTTGATTACACACACCTGACACTAGGTAGGCATTTTAGTCTCCTCTTACGACTTGCATGAGCTACAGTTGGACTATTCTTTCACACCAGTCACTACACAGATAAATAAGAGAAAAAGAGAGGAAAGAAACTTAACAGAGACTACATGAAATTGGTTACAACTGCCAATGATAAAGAATTAGTCTTTGCTTAGATTGAAAAATAAAATAAAATTTAACTTGCAAATATGTAACTAAAAATAATTCCTTCTTTAACACTAGATTTTACCAGACAAGTCAAAATGACAGGATTTCATATTTCTTTTTTAAAAAAATTATCAAACTTATAATGATCTAACTTCCATGATTTTTATAACAAATAGATCAATTTATTTTCCTCTCATCATAAAAAGACATCAAAGTAAAATCAATCAATACAATTTTGAAATAATATTAAATATATGCAGAAATCAGTCACTTTGACTGGTCTGGTTAATCTAGTGTTAAAAAACTTATTGTAAATACAGGCTAGGTATACGAGAAATACTTCAATACACATGCAGGATTATTTCTAAATTTCTATCAAAAGTAAGATAAATCCTTGAATTTTATGTTTGAAAAACATCACTAATTAACTTCAAATGAGGAAAAAGTAACTTGACTTGATAAAATTTATGCCCAAGTATATATCAAATTATACACTTCAATATATTTAATTTATTAAGTATCGCAGTAAAAGAAATACAAAGAATCAAGTTTAATTCCAATTGCAATACATAAGCAGGGTAGTATATTTATTCATACAAAACTAATTTGAATTTGATTTACAACGAGAGAGGTTCACTCATTTTACAGCACTCTTCAATAATTACATACAATCTTATCCTACAGCTTAAAACCACAATATCTAGCAACCATATAAAATTTTTACTTTGCTTGTTTAAAAATTTTTGACCAAATAAATACATAAATATAATGTTCGCTGCATTGGATTAAAACCCTTCATTTAATCTCATTTCCCAAAATAATATTTATTAATGACTTAATTAGCATTATGTTTTGACCATTAATGTCTTGCATTCTAGATCAAACATCAACATTTTGTTTAAATCTACCTTTCATAATTGCATTTTGTACGCATCTCATGGGCATATTAACCTTTGCATATCAAGCTTTTTCCAATGTCTTATTAAATGGAGAATAACATTTTTCAAATTACCAAATTTCTACACATTGAGCTCAGCAACTAATACCTAATGCAATAAGAGATTTTTTTTTTTTAAAAAAAAGGGTTCTTCAAGAGAAATCTATTCACATAAGTTTCCTTTTTGTATGCTTTAATTATAATTGAAGATTTTTAAAATATAACTGAAAACAAGCAAATGACATCCCTTTTCCAGGTGCATTTAATTATGATATAAATAAAACAATATTGACTTGAGTGACTGGAATTCGAAAAAGGCAAATAGCTTTAAACTACACCTTTTATTACTAGGATTGTTTCCCGACTGTTTGTGTGCCTTTGAATGTTCATAATACAATAGGAGAGTCAACTAATATTTTAATTATTCCCACAAGAAACTAAAGTTGAAACAGAAGAAAAGCATTAAAATGCTAATAAAAACAAGTTTCCCTTAAGATTCAAAATAAATAATTTTTGATCATTCCTAACATAAATTCAAAAACATATATAAATGTTAAACTATAATATGTTAATACAACACATATGTATTAAAACATATCTAGACATATAAATTACAGCAATACACTTACAAAATGTACAAACAAAATCTTGAAAAGTTACACAAGTAAAAATAATTTAATTTCTTTAACACAGAAAAATCTTTTAGGAAGATATATTTTTTTACCTTGGGTAACATAAGCTCCTTCAAACTTTCTAAAATAATCTGTATTAGTTCCAGACAACTTTATACATATAAATTTCTCAGCTGTAATAATTGTGACAGAACCTAAAAAAATATGTAAAAAGCATAGTTACAAATATAATTTTTAAGTAATTATGCATTTGATTTTATTTTGTTCATTTTTATAACCTGTTCAATAAATTCCAGTAATATTAAAAGAATTTCAATTCAGTTGATTTTAATTTTGGCTAAGGTCTGGAACAAAGATTTAGTTCTGGCAACTTTCTAATAAGCTACTTGTGGCATCATATATGATGACTTATGATCAAATATGATACTGCTGTTGATATCCCATTTTCTTAACTTCTACATCACATTGCAGGAAACTAGTTCAGCTGAGTTTAATATGTTGCAGTGATATTGAAAAAAAAATTTCCAGCAAAAACGAACCTGAAAAACTACACTCCATTAAGTGTGGTTACAATTATTTCATAAGTAATAAATAACACTTTTAAAACATAAATCACACATGAAACCTATTTACAGCAATAAAATTCTATTCTACTTTTCAAGTCACCTTCTTTTACCAATGGTATGTTTGATAAAGATTTATCCAAAAATAATAAAAATAAATTTTAAAAACTAAACATTTCAAACTGTTAGCATACCACAAGCATGAATCATTAAAAAAAAACCATTTACGATTCTCATCCCCCTCCTTTTTTTTAAATTAACGTATTATATAAATGAAAACCAAGGTACAGAGAAACTATAATTTTATCAAATAAAATAGGAATTACAAAAAAATTTCAAAAGCAATTTGTTAAAATATTACATTTGATAATGAACTTTGATGTTTTGGAAAACATATATAGATAAGTTTATATCGATGGGATGGCATTTTCTTGCAATGTACATGAAATATATATATTAAGCTTTTAAACAATACATTCTTTTCTTCTCAAGGCGTCATTAAGTTCCTGATAAATTAGAAAAATGTATAAAACATTTAATAAAATGCTCCCAACTTCGGTAGTTGCTCAAAAGGGATTTTTTTTTATTTCCAAGTTCTGAATTTTTTCAGGTATTTTAAAGTTGCTGCAGCATTTTAGTTATGCAAGGGAATATTTGAATATTAACTAAAAAATATCTGATGTGGATCCATGCTACTACCCAGTCAGTTAATACAATACATGTCTGAATGGATTATCTTTGCAATTTCACACAGTGAAATAAATCTGAATAAAAGTTTATTTACAACTAATATGCTTTTGTTTACATCATGAAGTCTCTAAAAAAAATAACTAGAATTTTTTTTATTTTTCACCTTGCATACTATTAGTTACTGCCAATATTATTTAGAAAATCTAGCTAAGTAATTGTATAATTAAAAGATTGCACTTAAAATTAACTAGTAAAAATATATTTTTACTAGTAAAAGTTTTTTAACTATAATGTACAAGGCAAGATATTTTAATAAGAATGAGAAAATAAGAGAAATTGACTTTTTATTCAAGCATTCAGTATCATATAAATTTCTCTATATTTTTAAAAAAGCTTCAGAAAAAGAAAAACATTAGAAATATTCAATATTATATACACATGAAATAACTTTTATTTGTAATAATTTCCTCGCTAAAATTTACAGCTAGTTTTCAATGCACTTAATTTGTTTACAATACAAGTCCATTCAAAAAGTATCTCAATAAGGATATAATAATTGTAACTAGTTTAAATCATATACTATCACAAATGAACTTACCATTTTGAGCATGTAAGGGGTTTATTAGAGAATCATTGCTAGATTCTGAACAACTTTTAAAAACTGTAACCGAATCATTTTCATGAAGAAAGAGAAAATGAAAAAACAATTGTATTCCAGATGAATTTTTTGGTGCTGTTATGGTCCATTCACATGTTTTGTCTGGCAGGTTTGGAATAGCTAAATGAAATGCTCCTGTATGTGTTGTTAAATTTTGCCCACATGAAACTGCAAAAATAATTTTTTTATTTTAAAAAATACAACATCATATTACATATCCTTTAGCAGATTAGAAAAAAAATTAAGCATATCTTCAAAATAAAATTTTCTACCGTTTTCAATCGTATGATTAAGAATGACTAATATCTATCATCTATGGATAAATGGATATATGTGTGTGTGTGTGACTATTTTTAGCTATTGATTTTTAATAATGAAGGATAAATTTTAATTTTATATTTGAATAAAAAAAATGATCAAAAACTTGTTTATTTTAGAAGACACTGTAAAATTAGGAAGTTTTCCACATATTATATCAGTAGAAATTATTTATAACAGATACAAAAATCACAATTATAATATTATAGAACTAATTAATCAAATTTAAATTTGTAAACTACAAAAAAAAAAAAAAAAAAGAATTTCAATCTAAATGTAACGTTTTTTTTTTTAAACATTAAAATTGGTTAACTTTTAACCTTAAAGTATACTGGATAACTATACCATTAGAGCACTAAAATGGATTTGTTTTTAAAAACTAACTATGAGAAGCCTTATTTTTTGCATAGATGAATTAGGAATAGATCCTTCAAACTCCTCAAACTGGTTCAACTAATTTGTCCTAATATTTATTAAGGGGGGAAAACAACATTAAATGAGGTGACACCATACCCAGCCACCCCATTCAGGATTCACTCTAGGAGGATTGCACAAGACAAATTTAAAAGACAGCAGATAATGGTGGATTTGTAAAGTCACATATACCACTTCATTAGCCTTTTAAAGTTTATTATTCTACCCCGAGTCTTACATTTCCCTAAGCTATAATTCACAGAGTGTCAAACTGTGAAAGAACAAAAGTGCTCATCTTAAAAATAAAATTCAAAAAAACCTTTTGTTGATTTCAATAACTACACTAAAAGCATATTTTTTGTGTGCCATTGCTCTATACAGCTAAAGAGCCTAGTGAAAAGGTATCCAAAGACAAGTATTTTTCCCAATGGATACTTATTCCATTTCATAGAGTTACTTGCTAAAACAAATTTAGATAATCCACTTTGTCTAGACATCCACTACAAATGTCAAATAAAAGAAATTTATAGTTGAAAGAGACAATACTGAGTTCCCAACGAAGTCAAACACATAAATTCCTAAGAAGTTAAGACAATCAGCTCATTTCTGGTTCTTTCAAGAATGTATTTTAACTTTTCCACCCAATTAATTAGTGTGTTGATGTCACACACACTTTTTAAAACTTCTCATTCAGAACATTTTCTTATAACATACTTGTTAAAACCTTGTAATTTTGATCCTCGGTCAAGTGACGAGGATGACACCCGAGCTGGCACTCCCTCTCCTAACTTCAACACCACGCCAATGGGAGGACTTTTGAGTTTAGTTAAGTTTTTATTAATGTCGCACTAGAAGCAACACGAGGACTACTGGGGATGGACATTGCAATTAAAAATAATGATGGTTTCCGAGAAATTACATTTTCCCTCCGATTTTTCGAAAATATTTTAGAATATTTTTTAAAGAACAGGAAAGCCACAGATGAATCATTTAAATAGGTGTAAAAATATTTTTAAAAATCAGAAGAAAAATGCAACTCTGCAGAAACTTTAATTTTTGTTCTTTTATATGCATTTCATTGCATTCAAATTGATAAAATAATTAAGATATGAAGGCGGTAGTAGAAATTCCATAGGATTAACATAACATTCATGAAATCAATATGGCAGGTAGACAAGACCCTTAAAACACAAATTTTATAATTTAACCAAATTCTTGAATGTAGAAGCTGAAAGTTAAGACTATTTTTAGTATTTAAATCTCAGATTTGAAATGCTAATTTGAACTACACATTTTTTTAAATGCTTTAATTAAAATGTTATTAAATCATATATATTTAGCAAGCAAATAACCGGCTTTCCTTTACAATTAAATATATGTCCTGCCTTTTTTCCGAGATGAAATGAAAAAGTCTTCGTATGTTGCCTTTTTTCCAAAATATACAAATACAATGCAATTAAAATGGGAAGTAAAGCATGGTAGCTGAAATGTTAATTTTATACTTCTTAAAAATTATATTTTATTAAAAGAGATAACTAATCATTGATAATTTGATTGCATTTTTTCAAAACTTGTTTTCTTATAAAACATACTATTACATTTGAAGAACAATCATATAAAAAAAAATTATGCACAATTACAATATGACTCTCCATATTTATTTAAAAAATTCAATACAAGAGAAAGTATTTAATAAACCATGAAAACTTTTACTGAAGAAACAAATTTTTTTTTAAAAAAAAAACATACAATATTTACAATCACGTAAGAAAATTTCATATTTTCTATATATAATGTTCAAAATTTTAGTTATGGACCATTGCAATTATAAATTTCCTATTTCTTCTTGGATAAATGGATAAAACATTCAGAAATTTTGTTAATAAATTTGCAAAACTAATATCTTTCAATATCTGAATATATTTATCAAAATAATGAAATCCATGTTAAAAAGATATATACATGATTTCATATAATTCATATCTCATGTTCTGTCTTACAAAACAATTTAACATATTTCTTTGCAATTTTATATAATTATTTGATAACATGTGTCTAACCTAATCATTTCAGAGAAAAATAATTATCAACTCGCTTAAGATTTGGAACAAAGGAGCTTATCAAATAAATATAGTCAGTCAGATAAGTGTATGAACTGAGGTTATAACTTGCAATGACTCTCTTCAACAACATCTGAAGCTGCCTTAACAACTAACCCAAGAGACTTTTCTAGTACCTTTTAGCCTAGTTGACAGAGGCATAGCAAAAAGTAACTGATCAATTTCTCTTTTGCACCCAAATAAGGTCAACCAGCAACTCACTCCCCCTCCATGAGGTTGAAACTCATGATTGGACAGTATTTTAACATGTTACTCAGTGGATGGCCATTCACGCTGGCATGGCCAACATACTGGATCAGTCAGTGTATTTGTTGGATAGATTTTAATTTTTCAACGAAATAAGTTTAATTCAATCATACTCTTAAATGCATAAACTTAATTTAAAATGCTGTTTTTTAAAAAACAATGTATTTTACAAAAAGATTCAAGATTAGTTTTTATTTACAAATCCATTTCATTACTCATTATTACTAATTTATACAGACCATTTCCTTTTTGTTCAAACTCCATAAAATGATCATCTACAACTTGAGAATTTATAAATGTGATGAGGAAACAAAAACTAGCACCTAAAAATGGAAAAAAAAGCATGTATTTAACTATGAAACCAAATTACAAGTTTCAGATAAAAGAATATGCTAATTCAATAATGTACAATTTTAATAAAATAAAGAATTATACATTAGCCAAGATATTGAACTTGCACATTTTCACATCCAAATATTTTAATTTGTTATTAAACCATTTACATTTAAAAGTATCTACATTAACGAAAGAATCAGGAGCCGAAATGCAAGAATTAATGCATAACATCCAACATTATAATTTCACACTTTAAACATAGTCAACACAAAATGTTTATATAAAAAGGTTAAAATAATTTATAAATTAAATTACAGAAATTTCAAATTCAGCAAAATAGTAAAAGTGAGCTAGTGATTGTAAAGGTTATTGGCGCAAGAGCCAGATGAGGCTATGCTGCGCCAAACAAGGTTTAACTGTGGTCTAGACATAAGAAATTGAAAAAAAAAGACAATTGGTTGACAAGAAAGAGGGTTGAAAATAGAGAAGGATCGCTAAAGTATCCAGGGAGTTCGCCCCCCGTGTTTACCAAAGACAGTTAACCCCATAGGAAAGAAAAAGATCACTAGGGTGCCTCAGGATCATGATGCCCATACTTACCTAAAGAAGGCAAGTCCCTGAGGTACCCTGATATAATCCCCACGGGCAGGGTGCCCGGCTATACCCCTCAGACGCTGGGTACCAATTATAGTCACCTCTTACGACATGCATCAGCTACAGTGGGACTATTCTGTCATACCCAGTCACCCTACAGGTTGCATAGTAGTAAAAATTCATTTAACCCATTACGTGCCATGTCTCCTATTTTGGGAGCCTTTGACTAAAATATTAAGATATACATATTTCTTATTTTCTTCATTAAATATACTTTAAAAGTACTTTGCCTCATATGTAATTTTTTCAAAACGTTAGTAACTATTAATTTTATTGAAAAAAATTTCAAATTTTAGCAAAATTTCCATTTTTTACTTCATTAGGGGGGAAAAAAATCACTAAAAATAATGAATTTGAGTGAGGGAGTTGCAAGTGAGTGAATATAAAGGTTACTGGAGCAAGAGCCAAATATAGCTATTGTTATCATATCGCAAGCAGATCTCAACTGTTAATGTTTTTGAATTACGTGTCACCGATATTGTTATCATATCGCTGTAATCTCAACTGGTTATGTTTTGGAATTGCGTGTCGTCGATATGACGTCATCCCATGCATCTGGCAATGGGGAATCGGGAATTTGCATTCGACGGTATTTTTCAGTTACGTCATACGAAGTTATTTTTTCATTGGATGCAGATTCTTAACTGTCGAGTTGACGGTGTCGAGTGCAGATTCCGGATATATATAAACATATATACAATGGAAGTGTATGAAGTGATGGTTAATGAGATCTTAGATGGTTGATGAGACCTTGGCTGTGATTGATAAGACCATCGCTATGATTGTAGTATGACTTGACTGTGATACTGTAGCCTTTGGCTTAGAGAGTAATGATATTGATTCGAGTCTTGTAAATATCCTGTAAATAAAATTACATTTTAAAATATCAGCCTCTGTCTTACTCTGTGGCATTAATTATCAAGGGCCAATTCAGGTCCACCAACAGATATGACGTCATCGCACGCATCTGGCAATGAGGAATCGGGAATTTGCATTCAAACAGTATTTTTCTGTTACGTCATATGAAATTAATTTTTTCATTGGATACCGATTCTTAACTGTCAAGTTGACAGTGTCGAATGCAGATTCCGGATATATATAAAGAGATGAATGAAGTTATTATTGATAAGTCACAACTACATTAATTTACATGACATTACACTAACATACACACCAACACACATAAGATTCGGTAACAACACAATCACCACAATAGATTTTGCATTAATCAAAAACTTCAACTATAAACACACTATCACCTCAATACCTGAACTCTCCTCAGATCACAATCCCATAATACAAGAATTTTATTTTATACTTACTCACCACATTAATAAAAGAGCCATCACTACAAACTGGAAATACTTCAAACAAGAAATAAACAAAAATATCAATCCACTTTATTTTTTAAAAATAAACACCACCACACAACTAGAACAAAAATTAACCGAACTCACAAACATCATCACAGCACACCAAACAGCCTCCAAACCAATCAACAACAAAAACGAAAGGTACACACCACAAAACATCAAACAATTCATCCGACACAGAAACAAAACCAAAAAACTTTACCAAAGAACCCTGGATCCTAACATTAAAACACAAGTAAACAAAATTCAAAAAGAAATCCCCAAATTCACACAAAATAAGTGGACACAAACGCTACAAACACTAATAACATGAGACAACTCCATTTGGAAAATCATTCAAAAATAAAAGAAGTAACATCCCATCTCTTCAAAACAACACCACCACAGCTGAATCTGAAATAGACAAATTACACCTTCTTGCTAACACACTTTTACAAAACTTCACAGAAAACAAAAGACCCAATAATTACAAAACAGACATAGACCAAAAAGTACATGAAACACTTCACAACTTCTTTAATACCCCCCCCCCCCCACACACACAGTTTGGCCTAATGAAATTACTTCTTACATCCAAAAAATATCCATAAACAAAGCTCCAGGAAAAGATTTCATAAATAAAATCCTCAAAAACTTTCCCCCCAAAATAATCTTCATACTAACATATTTAATAAACCAAATACTAAAACTCCAACACTTTCCTAACTCTTGGAAAACCTCCATAATATTTTCCATACTAAAACTGGGGAAAAATCCCCGCCTACCCAATAGCTACCGACCAATAGCGTTGCTCTCTTCCCTCAGTAAACTAACAGAATCAGTTCTACTGAAAAGAATCAATGACCACATAGATAACTCAAACTTACGTAACCCTAATCAATATGGCTTCACGAAACACTTCTCCACCTCCCACCCACTAATCAAACTAACAGAGCATATCTCATCAGGATTAGAAAAAAGCAAATCTACAGGCGCAGTCTTCCTCGAAGCCTTCGACAGCGTCTGGATAGAAGGCCTCACATACAAGCTGATAAAATACAAATTTCCAACCCCACTTATTAACATCATATACTCCTATCTCACAAACAGAAACTACCTAGTTAAAATAAACTACACACTTTCAAACCTTCACAACACTAATTATGGTGTAGCTCAGGGATCTTTGATCGGGCCAATTCTTTATAATTTATATCTAAACGACATCCCTGACTACAACCTCACAATAATTAATATGTAAGCTGATGACACAACTATCCTAGCCAAATACAAAAACATAAAAACAATTACATACACACTAAACAAACAATTACACATCCCAGAAAAATACTATAACGACTGGAAAATCAAAATCAAAGTCGAAAAATCGGCAGCGGTCTTGTTTTCCAGAAAACGAAACATAAACACCCCACCACCCACTTTTTACAACACACAGATCCAGTGGTCTCAGAAAACTAAATATCTAGGTGTAATAACTAGATAAATCACCAACTTGGAAACAACACATTACATACTCGCGAGAAAAATTTCGGAGCATCTACCCCTTAATGTGCCGGGATTCTGAAATGACTCTTCAAAATAAACTGCTTCGGTACAAAGCTGTTCACAGACCAATCATTACCTATGGATGTCCTATCTGGGCGTATGTGGCAAAATCCAATATTAACTTACTAGAATCTACTCAAAGCTCAACACTAAGAATGATTACTAAAACAAGATGGTATGTCAGAAACAACGAAATCTTAAAAGCAACAAAAATCCCAACTTTCAGGAAATTTGTACAAAAAATAGCTAAAAAATTCTTTAACTCCCTCAATCACACTAACATGATCAACTTAAAAAACTACACACCCAGAGAAAACACTAAAAGACCACGCACAGTACTACTAGACTCATACAACCCTCCTTAACTTTTATAAATAATTCATTTTTATACATTTAATATATCAAATTCATTTAAAATCACAGAATAATTTAATCTCTTCACTCAACTGCCGTATACGCCCACCTCCACAGTATCACCCACTCTACACTCACAGCAGCCAGGGACAGCTCCCCTCCAAGACACCACAACCAATGGGAATCAAGGCTATCAGCGCCCCCTCTGACAGAAACCTATACCTCCAAGTTGCCATCTTTAACAGACAACCAATCACAGACCTCCCTCTGATACCTTCTAATAGAAAGTCTTAATTCAAGTTCACAACCAAGTTTTGCTTTAATACTCCGACCTGAGCTTAAAGGCCGCTCCGCAGCCTATGTGCTCGATACAAATTCCAACGCTATTATTGATAAGTTATTATATTATTATTCATCGCTGCGATAGTATGTGGTACTGTAGCCTTTGGTTGATACAGAGATGATACTGATTAGAGTCCTGTAAATTTTGTAAATAAACATTTTAAAATATCAGTGTCTCACTCTGCTTGTGGCAATAACTATTGTCAACAGCTACGAATGTGGAAGTTAAGAAACATTAAATGTAGAAAAAAAAAAAGTTCTTTTATTGAATGGTAACAAACAAGGGTCAATAAAACTAATTTAAATGAGTTTAAACACATGGATCAATAAGTTCCGAGACTAACCCAGAGATGGCGCTCGTAGTAAACCAGTAACCAGGTCTTTCTAGAGTACGAACCTTTGCTTGAAACGTGTCAAAATTTTAAGTCGATCGGACCAGAAACAGCTGAGTTATTGAGGTTGGAATAAAGTCGTTTTGTAGTTTGTTTAAAAAATGGAAAAAACCGAGTTTCGTGTTCTGATAAAACATTGTTTTTTAATGGGTAAAAACACCGTGCAAGCGAAACAATGGATTGAAAAATGTTACCTGGACTCTTGTCCATCAAAAGCAACGATTTGTCGGTGGTTTGCCGAGTTTAAACGTGGTCACAAATGAAGCGGAACGCTCGGGTAGACCTGTGGAAGCCGTTACACCGGAAAATGTGAGTGAAGTGACAAAACAAATTATAATGAAAGATCGTAAAGTGAAGCTCCGTGAGATTGCCGAGATGACACAGATATCATATGGAAGTGTATTTACTATCCTTCATGAAAAAGGTTTTTACCAAGTGGGTGCCACGATTGCTTTCGATGGAACAAAAACAGCAACGAGTCGATCATTCAGAAAGCTGTTTATCGCTATTTACTCGCAACAAAAAAGATTTCTTGCGTCGTTACGTGATCATGGACGAAACATGGATACATCACTACACTCCAGAGTCAAAGCGGCAGTCATCTGAGTGGCACAGAGCTGGCGAAAGCCGTCCGAAAACGCAGCAGTCAGCTGGCAAAGTCATAGCGTCAGTTTTTTTGGGATACGCATGGCGTGATTTTCATTGACTACCTCGAAAAAGGTAAATCGATCAACAGTGATTATTATATTGACTTGCTGGTGAGTTTGAAGGAGGAAATTGCAAAAAAACGACCGCACAGTCTCGGGACTTATAGATCCATGTGTTACATTCATTTGTTTAGAAAGGTCCTAAAATGGGAGCATTGGTGTGTTCTGACTAACATAATCAAATCCTCAACTCTTTTGCCTGAATAAACTTGTTCAATTCTCTTTCTTTTGTTATTCAGGAACAGATGTTTTTATCAAAGTAGGTGATGTATTCCATTACGTTCTCAAAAACATTCTAGATAAATTCTTGGTCAGCATTCTAAGCTAAGCCTTCAATAAGCAAGGTTCATTTTTAAGAAATTACTTTAAAATAAAAGTTTAAGTTTTTTTAACTGTGCAACAATGGAAACATTAGATTCGGACAAATTCTCAGCAGATGAGTGCAGTATCACTTGTTTGCCATCAAATCCAAGTCAGATAACTGATGAAGAAAATTGTAATGAAAATTTAGATTAAGTAGGGTCAATTGATGTATGCAGAGAAGTGGAACTTCATTTCAAAGGGTGTGAAACACTAGAAGAAAATTACATCAAAAAAGAGGAAGAGATGTCTAAAATAATTATTTTTCAAGTGACGAAGATTACTTGAATAAAGTCAAAGGGAACAAACAGACAATAAAACAATGTGTAGCATCAAATTTTGAACGTATGAAGCAAGCAAAACGTTGGAACCAAAAATCTAAAAAGATTTATTTACCTCAACCAGGAATAGTTGGATCTTATAACAAAAATAAGAGAGACATAGATCTTGATCACTTCTTGAGTTCTTGCCCACATGGAATAAAGGGCAAGAAATAGTGGTGGACATTTTTTACAAAAACTCTGAACATGGCTGTGGTAGTGGTTTGGAAAATCCGTAGCAAGATGAATGGACAAATGTCTCAATTAACATTTTTAAAAAACATTATGATGTGTTTGATGAAATCAAAGAGATTGGAATCGTTGCCAATACCTCGACTTGGATCACACACGCCAGTAACTCTAACAAAAGCTTTAATGGTGCAAATCTTTTTCTCACACGGGTTGGCAAGTAAGCAAAATGTAAAGTGTGTAAAAATAATACTTGTCTATGGTGTGAGAAATGTAATGTCATGCTACACAAAAATTGCTTACTTCGTGTAATAGAAAAATGCAAAAGAAAAAAATAATAAATAAAAAAAGAAATTTAAATAGGTAAAAAAAAATATACGAGTCCTTTATTTTATGGCTTGAACATATTTAATATGCATTTAATTATATCCCTTAACTTTATTAATCATTTAAAATAATTTTGGGGATTTCTAACTTGATTTAGCAAAATATTAAAATTAAACATTCAATTCTCAACAAAGTGGTGGATGTATATCTGTTACCTCCCCCACCTTCCATTAAGCACTCCCAATTTGGGATCACATCGTATCTTTTAACCATACGAAGATTTTTTTAAATGTAAGCTAAATATGATTAAAGATGTATATTGAATAACAAAACACATACAAAATTTAATTTTTTTCAACGACGGCATTTAAAGTGTTAAAAAAAATTAATGGTTACATCTTAATCAAGTGAGTGAGTGACAATAGGGTTTTATGGTACAAGAGCCAAGGCAGGCTATGCTGCACCAAACATTTGTTAAAATAATTTAAAATAAAATGACTTTAGGAACATGGATTAGTTTAGTTTTTTATTAACGTTGCACTAGAAGCAACACGAGGGCTATTCGTGACGAACCTCATAATTTTGAACCACGGTCAAGTGACAAGGACGACACCTGAGCTGGCACCCCCCTCTCCTAACATCCACACCAACAGGACTTTGGGAAACGACAGATTTAACATGCATCATCCCCGGCTACACGGCAGTGAAGGAACGAAAACTGCCGGCCTCGAATCGGGAACCTTGACCACTAGGCTACAGCGGCCACTTATGAACATGGATCATATACAAGGTAATAAAAAAAGGTTAAAAGTTAAAACTACAAATTTAGAGTAAAAGACCAATGTGTTTTAAAAAAGCAAATAAGTTATGTTAGGGTTTCTTCTACCAAGTTACATCTAAATAAAAGTATAAAATAAAAATTATAAAATTGAATTCATAATATGGAGCAAGTGAGCGAATGTAAAGTTTATTGGTGCAAGAGCCCGATATGGCTACCCTGCGCCAAACAAGAAAAATTGAGACAAAATTTGGGTGACAAGCAATGTCAAAAATAAAGAAGGATCAATAGGGAGCCCAGGGGTGCGTCACCCATGTTTACCAGACAGTAAACCCCATTGGAAAGAAAAGATCCTTCTGGTGCCTCGGGGTAACGATACCTGTATTTACCAGAAGGGGGCAAGTTCCTGATTTAATCCCCAGGGACAGGATGCCTGGCTATACCCCCACCCAGACGTCAGGTATCCATTTTAGTCTCCTCTTACGGTATGCACGAGCTACAGTGGGGCTATTCTGTCATACCCGGTCACAACATGGGTCATTCATAATATAAATAAGTGACAATTCAAATCAACATGAAATTTAATTCAAAGATATTTAGAAAACCCAAGAATTTCAACTAAAATAAAAATTTTAGACTAATAATAAAAATAGAGTCCATACATATATTTTTAAACCCTAAAAAAATAATCTTAGATTTAAAAAAAATATACGAGAAGAGTAGAAAAAGGATAAAATATTTTGAGAACCAACATTTTTTGTCAACATGCTTGATTAGATGTAGAATATCAGACACAAGATTCTTTCTTATCATGCTGATAGGAGATTATATTTTTTTCACATTGAAGATGACATTTTACTACAGTAGTATATACATACTTTTCCTGATTTTTTTACTACAGTAGTATAGAGATACAAGGTTATTTTCAGGAAGATGCATTCATAAAAGTTTCCATTTTCTTTATTTATCAGGTTGATACAAAAATAATTGCAGTTTTTTTTTAACTATAAACTTTAAAGCAATATATCCAAGATAAGAATTAAGTTCATTAATTAAAATAATTACCATCAGAATAGACATATTTTTAAAACGTTTTTCTGAATTTCACTTGGTGTGTGTGTCTCATCAAATTTTCGATCATTAATTTAATCAACTTCCCATTAAGCTAGAGCTCTGGAACTTTGGGAATCTTTCTTATTCACCTAACAATGCAATATATAGACATTTGCGACAAGTTTTAACTAATATTTCAATAATTTTTTTTAGAAACGTAATTTGTGTAGTTACCTGGCGCCATCTATGGGATATATATTGAATTTCGCACAGAGAGTGATCTTAAAGACGAGAGAGATGTGAGGTTTTTTACAAAGTTTTAACTAATATTTAAATAATTTTTTAATAAACTTTGCCACCATATAAAAATGTTGTTTTTAAAAACCTTTTTATTAAAAACCTTGGTTTTTATCTTGTTTCCAATAAGAAACAAGTTTCTTGATTCTGATAGCATGGAATTCTGGGTTTCTGGAATTGAACTCTTCGAATGTATTTTGTGCTGCTGCTTGGTTGTTGAAGACTTCCTTTTGCAGGAAATTATTAAGGTACCAGGAAAAGTGGTAGTAGGTTGGAGAAAGGCCAGGTAAATATGCTATGCAAGGTAGAGTTATATGTCCCAAATCATTGAATTTCAGCACTCATTTGCGAGACATGAGGTCTACTACCGTTATGGAGATTTGGTCCTTTTCGATTGATCAATTCTGGACATAAATGTTGCCATTTTTGCAGCATTTAGATAGTTTTCTGGTAATATTTATCCAATGCGACGGTTTCATCAAGATTCAAGAAATTACTATGAGTGATTCCACTTGCCAACCACCAAACAGTAACCATAACTTTCTCTTGATGCACTTTCAGTTTGGACAAATGTTTTGGTGCCTCACCTCAGTTCAGCTTAAATGCATAATGCTGTTGATTGGCTATAGAATCCATTTCTTGTCACATATCACAAAGTGAACAAGAAATGAATAATCTTTACAGTGAAGAAGCACAGAGCACACTTCGAATCAGTGAAGCTTTTGGTTATTGTTCAGTTAATGAGGCACCCATTTATCGAACTTTTTTGATTTTTGCAATTGGTACAAAAATCAAACAACTGTTGAATAGTCAAATTTAGTTCTTGTATAACCATTGGAATAGTTTTTGATGTGTCTGCTTCAATAATAGCCCACAATTGGTTATCCTCCATTGCAGGCGATTGTTTACAATCCTTATTATCATCAAGAATATAGTCTCCAGTTTGAAATTTTCAAAACCAATGTTGAGCTGTGCATTTACAAACAGTCCATTAACAAAATGCTTGGTTGATATTGTGAGTAGTTTATGTTGCTTTATGTCTCCTTTCCGCAAAAATGGGATATACAGTAGCAGAAATGTACTTTCTAAAATTTATCAACTTTGTCAAAGTAATGATAGAAAGGAAGCAAAGTAAAATAAAAAATAAAAAAAAACAGCCACAGCAAAATTGGCATAAATCAATAGAGCAAAATTAGTTCTTTAAAATGATATATTATACAAACATAGTTAAACAAAAGTTTAGTCCAAAATAAACAACAAAGTTTGGAATAATAAAAACCGCAATTATTTTTGCACTAACCTGATAAGTTTAGGTTTTGATCTAACTTTAATTTTATCAATTCAGCTTAATTACATATATGATATTTGCCTTTTTATTCACAAGGCATGTCCATAAAATAATTAATTATACATAAGAAAAAACTACCAACATTCAAAAAAAAATTACTTCCTTTGAAATAATTGCTAGAGAGGAGCTATATAATTTTTTCATTATTCCTTCTCTAGTCATCTTCAATTTTAGAAATAGGTAAAAATCAGATGATAGGACAAGATAATAGAATGAAGCCTCACATAATACTGTTGTAGGGATTGTATAGGACTACTGTAAAGGAACTAGCATTATCATGCAAAAAAGTGACAAAATTATCTGGCCTCTAAATCTTTATTCCAGTTATTCAAATTCTTAAACAGTCATTAATCAAAATAAATTAAATAAGTGAAATGTCTTACTTAATCTGACCTTAACCAATAATTAAAATGATATCTACTAATCATACCAACTCTTAACAGCAGATTTTTAAAAAGGGAATCCAAGTTAGGCTGATGCACTCTAAATATTGTTTTACAGTTACTTGAGTCTCAAAGTTCCTACGATTCCCTCCAATTCTTTTATATAACTTTCTTTTTCCAACATTTTATCTTAAAAAGTAACACTGATTCTTCATGGTTCTTTCTTAAGGTGAAGTGCTCTTATGAAACATCAAAATATAGCAGTCTCAGAGGTCAAACAGAAATGTATGCGAGAACCGGTACAACCATAGCCCAAATTTAAAAACACACCTCCTAATAAAAATATTGATTTTCAGGGACCAATTCAAAGTGAATTCAACAACACTTTTACACCTTGAATAAAGGTGCAGTTTAGTTTTTTATTAACGTCGCACTAGAAGCAACACGAGGGCTATTGGTGACGGACCTCGTAATTTTGAACCATGGTCAAGTGACGAGGACGACACTTGAGCTGGCACCCCCTCTCCTAACATCCCCACCACGCCAACGGGAGGACTTTGGGCCCTGAACAGATTTAACGTGCATCAGCCCCAGCTACACGGCGGGTCTTTAGTGGCCAAGGATCGAACCCGCGACTGAACGAAAACCGCCGGTCGCTAGTCCACGACCTTGACCACTAGGCTACCGCGGCCCTTGTTAGATGTTAAAGTTCAACTACTGGTTTAACTAGGAGAGCACTCAGCACTTTGAGCTATTTGTTCTGAATGACACGAAATGTTTAGAACCAGGATTCTGTTTCGGCAATGTTTTACAGTAACACACACCACTCATGTAAACTTGAAATAAGCTTGAATTAAATTGTTGCTAAAAAAGTCTCATTTAAAAAATATATATATACATATAAATTTTCGATTATAATATGCACACATATATAACATGCATGTTTGATTTGGCACAAAATTTTCAGAAAAAATTAAAATTCGAATATAATACACACCTATAACTTTAATATTTTATTTCAAAATTATACAAGCATTTATTAACATAATTGAAATTTTTAATGAAAAGAAACAAAAACATCAAATTCGATAGCAAAAAACTTAAAATTTTAATACATATACAAAAGCTAATCTATTGTTGTTATGTTCAAGTAATAATTATTGGTGTTGTAATACGAGATATGTACACGTGCGCAAAATGTATTGCAAGTTCCCGTTTGTGTAAAAGAACACCTGCACAGTACGCATGTTACAGCATTCTCTTACAGCTGCTGTATGTTCGTTATTCATTTAAAAACCTTTTCTTTTTCAATTTTTTATACAAGTATAATATGCACTCATTTTAATGGACCAAATTGTGTGTAGGGGGGAAAGTGCATACTTTAATCAAGATTTTACAGTATACATTGTATAAACATAAGTGATATATAAATGGTAAGTAAATTCAATTGGTAATTTTTATTAATTTCAGTTTTAGAAGCCTTACTTTCCAGAAAAATTTGTCAAATGAAAAAGTATGATTATTACAGTAAATTTTATTTTAATATGCCCTTTTAGTCTATGTTTACTCCACAGGTCATATTAGTTTTTTTTTTTTTTTTAAGATTTCAAATGACCTTATGTTTCTTTCTTTCAACCCATAGTAAAATGAATGGTGCAATCAAGAAAAAAATTAGCATTCAGAAGAATATTTATACTTTGGTAGCATATCCACTGTCCATGATTAAAGGTCATCTTTTTGTCTTTCATGCCAATAGTGCTTGACCAACATCAATGAAACGAAGTCATCTTTAGATACATTTCAAAGTGAAACATAATGTTCATAAAAATTCAGATTTTAATATTTTCAAACTTGAAAGAAAAATTTTGAAAAAAAGAATATCATTAAAGTCTATTTACTGCTCATAAAGCAACTATTGATTGCATTCATGAGGCTAGTTATCAAATTTCATCACTCATGGCTAAATCAGGGAAAAGTCATACAATGAGGAGAATCTGATCAAATCATCAATATCAACATCTTAAGATGGTTCAAGAAGATGACAAAGACATTTAAGCTATGCTGTAAAGTAACAATACTGTTACCAGAAGAATTGGACAAAATGAGCAAGAATATACTGAAATACAACTTGTATAAAAGCTAAAGATAAGGAAATTATCAGTGCTTAAGGTTGAATCAACTTTGAGAGATGATGAAGCCATACTTATAACTTGCGTAAAATACAAATATATTGACGAAGATGATTTTACTGAAGAAATATTCTGTAAATTATTACAAAGCCCTACTTTCGTCAGATATATACATTTATATATAGTAAGCTAAAAAATTACTTAAATGTCAGTAACATTCCAATGAAAAATATAACTCATGCTACAGATGGTGCTTCTAATATGACGAGGAAGAAAAAGTTTGCTTAAAATTGATGAAAGATGAAAATCCAAAAATGCTTCTCGTACACTGTTATTCACAAAGAAAACCTGATAGCTAAAAACATTTCACCTATTTTAAATGAAGTACTAAATTTATTAAGTGAATCAATGCTATTAAAGCTAATGCCAAATGTGAACGTCTCTTCCAGTTTTTTTTTGTGATTAACGAAATGAAGACATTGCGATACATATACTTCACATTGAAAAATGGATCTTGAAAGTGAATTACTTGAAAAGATTTATGGAACTATTTGATACTCAAGTGATTTTATAAAGAAACAAAACTGAAATTAAAAATCTGTTAATCATCGATGGTATAGCATTTGCGCGAACGCAAATTACTTAGTGGAGTATCTTTAAAAAACTAAATATAAAAGCGACTTCATGTAACAAAATAAAACTTGTCGATGCAAAAGTGAAGATATTTGGTTTCATTACCTTTATCAAGAATTATGTCAGACATATTTATAACAAAAATTCTAAACAGTTTCTTTGGCTCTAAAAATGTTAAATGACCGTTACTGCTATACATGTTATTGTCGATCATTGCAAAATTTTATCAGTTGATTTAAAAGATTTGATTTGGAAAAAAAATCGATTTCCCAATTTGGATGATGAAGCCAATGTTAGTTGATTTACAAGAGAATTAATTTGTTGCCATTTCCATCTTCATACTTAGCTGAATGTGTATTTAATGCCTTAAATGATTTACTTTAAGAGAAATAAAATCGGGTGGATATAACAAAATGGGGAGACAATTAAATTGGAACCCTACATAAAATCTCTTTGCAGCAAGTACAAGGATCAAATTTCTCCATTATATATTTCGAAAATTTACTTACTGGGTCATATTTAATTACTAAATATGTCAATTTCTTAGAGATTTCATCCTAAAACCTATTATTTGCTTCTTTGGCGAATGCTTCAATTCTTGAATATTTAAAATTATGTATATATTAGGAGAGGCATAAGAATTTTATAAAGACTTGGGTGGGGCATATCACAAAAAAATGTAGGGAAACACTGCTTTATATGTGAATTTTGGAATGAAACATTTGATAACCTTTAAGGAAATCATGTTTACATGGAATTCACAAAGAATTAATAAAAAAATTTAACTAAAAAAAAGGATACATTTTCTATCTACAGACTGAAACTAGGAATTCAATTACTAAAATTAAAAGCGTAACATTCCTTATATTTTAGCTAGATTTGATATATCAGACCCAAGAATAACTTAAAATTGGAACTTTTAAATACTTCAAAATGACACAAATAGGTATCTAAATAAACTCAAAAATACAATTCAAAAATATTCAATCATTTATAGTTAAAACATTCAAGGTATCTTCAGAAACAAACAAAAAAAAAAAAAAAAAAAAAAAGTCTCATAACACCAAGTACTAATTCAAACAAAGAATTTAAACAATTTTGTTTCATTCAATTTTAAAATATTATTCAACTGAATTCTTAAATGTAAAAGTTGCAGAAAAAGGTTCATACAACCTATGACATACATATTTTTCAGATTTGAAATGCTAAATTAACTTTTCAAAATATTTTAAAATTTAAGAAATCATTAATTCTAAAAATATATCAATTGCATTTATTAAACTTGAAATTGTCAAAATTTATTTTTATACATAATTATATATTTGTCGATACGTAAATACAATAAGCTTTATTCAAAATCAAGATCTTTTAAATAGAAAATTCCCCGCCTAACTTCGGACGTAATATGAAACTTATAGGAATGGTAAATTGAATTTAAAAAAACAAATTCATTGATTAACTAGGTGTGCAAATAGTTAATACTAAAAAAAAAAATTTAACACTACATTATACAAAAATATATGACAAAATAAATTTAAACTTCATTTTTGATGCTTAACTTTTTTTCATGACATAACTATAAAAAACCTTCAAATGAAATGATTAATTTTGTACAAAGCACAAAGAAATATGGAAGAGAACTGCTGACTAGCACACTTATACAATTAAATTTCTAAAACTGACCACCTCCTTAACTAAGCCAACTATGTATTTACAATTAATAGTTTACACCTACGTCTCTTTAAAACCAATGAAAAACTGATCATTTTAAAATGATCATATTTGTTGACCACTGACAGATATACATGATAATTTTTCATTGTTCTGCAAGTTGACTTCAAAGACAATATTGATTTTGTTATTTAATAATATAATAAGTCTTCATTATACTTTTTTTGAAATATTGACATTAACTCAATACATACAATTTACCATTTTATTGTTCATCACGAACTGAAAGCTTGTTTTAATTGCAAGGATGTCTTACACAATTATTGAAAACATATTTCAAAATATTAAAATGGAGTAACAGAAAATTATCCCAGTTCTTAATAAAAATGCAACATTTATCATAAAATACCCAGTCAAAACCAAGACAGTTTATTCCAATAAGGAAAATGAATCAATTCTTCTAAAAAATCTTAATAAAATAAATGCAACAGATATTGGGTTATTTTTCGTTAAAGGAGCCGTCGGCGATGGTTAATTTTTTTTCGCCAAACGGGAGCGATATCACGGGCAACCGCAGTAGCACTGCGTCGGGTGAGAGGTGAATTCGCATGTTATTTGGCGATTTTTTTACGGCCAAACGTGAAAAGTTCCAGATTTGATATAATATTAGCACATTTTATTATTTAATTTTACAATTTCCCAAATCAACGATAAATGATTGGGCGCATTTGAATTTCTACAAGGTAATGTTCAATATGTCACTTTGTTCGTTAACTACTATGAGAAAACTACCAATATCGCACTAGGTAAATATATATTAATACATTACATTAACTACCTTCTCTAATACAGATGTCAAAAAATATTTTCGGTTTGGAAACACTTAAATTCTAAAATTTAATAACCATGTAAGAGTGAAGTGGCAGATTAAAAATTAAGAAATTTACTCTTCACAACTTTAAAATAAGTTCTGAACAAAATGTACCTCGATAATGTTTCATGTTTCACCATTGATAAAAAAAAATATTCCGAGAACTAGTCAAAATATCAAATTTAAGCTCTATCTCTCTCTCACACACACAAAATCTTGATTATCGCTACCTTATAATTCACATTAAAATTACACTAAATACGCAAACACATTTCCAACTTAATTTTCTGTAATCACTCGTATTCATCGAAATGAACGTTATTTTTAAAATATAAAACACTATTACATGAAATCAATAGAAAATAATTTCTGATTCCGTACTTCTAATTATCTCTGTATTAATGTACCAACAAAAAGCGTTAATAAAACCTGTTCAACAATTTTATCATTAGTGGCTAGTTATAAAATAGATATCGAGCATAAATTAAGAGCTTTCAATTAGTAATTAAAAATACACGAATGAAAATCGAAAAAGATACTTACAAAATGCTATTTTCCACATCTTAAAACGGAACTAGTTGCGTAAAGAAAAATTCGAATTGAATCAGATGCTGAAATTAGACAAAAAATAATTTATTAATACTAACTGTCGTATACCTGCAATTTCATTCATATACAGCAATACCCGGCGTATATACTACTATTCTACGCCATTAACCTTTACTACAATAATTTTAAAAGCAACATTTTTCAGCTAAAAACTTACAAAAGTTTATTGCACACCGAATTAAACCGTGGGCAGAGAGAAACTGTAAAATTATTCAAAAAACATTCGATTTTCTACAAGTTAATACCACACTCGATATCGTTTTAAAAAGGTAATTTCCCCGGATACTTAAATATCTTAACTTACCGAATCCGAAGCGAAACTTACTCTACACAGTTATCATGCAGTTATCAGAAATGCGAACCGCAACACAAAAAAAATGAGCGATTCATGATTTTCATTCTAAAAAGATGCGAACCAAAACTACCTACAAATTACAGCATTACTTTAATTTAGATCTTGAAAATAAATATTATTGCAAAGTTTGTTGTACACTAATTAAACATGAATAATGTGTATAATTTTTATCTCGACTGATTCGGTTGTTTACTACATTGAATTTCAAAAAATTCATACTAATATATAACACATGGATCAATAAGTCCCGAGACTGTGTTGTCGTTTTTTTGCGATTTCCTCCTTCAAACTCACCAGCAAGTCAATATAATAATCACTGTTGATCGATTTACCTTTTTCGAGGTAGTCAATGAAAATCACGCCATGCGTATCCCAAAAAACTGACGCCATGACTTTGCCAGCTGACTGCTGCGTTTTCGGACGCTTCGGACGGCTTTCGCCAGCTGTGCGCCACTCAGATGACTGCCGCTTCGACTCTGGAGTGTAGTGATGTATCCATGTTTCGTCCATGGTCACGTAACGACGCAAGAAATCTTATTTGTTGCGAGTAAATAGCGATAAACAGCTTTCTGAATCATCGACTCGTTGCTGTTTTTGTTCCATCGAAAGCAATCGCGGCACCCACTTGGAAAAAACCTTTTTCATGCTCAATTTTTCATGAAGGATAGTAAATACACTTCCATATGATATCTGTGTCCTCTCAGCAATCTCACGGAGCTTCACTTTACGATCTTTCATTATAATTTTTGTCACTTCACTCACATTTTCCGGTGTAATGGCTTCCACAGGTCTACTCGAGCGTTCCGCGTCATTTGTGTGGGTACGACCAAGTTTAAACTCGGCAAACCACCGACAAATCATTGCTTTTGATGGACAAGAGTCCGGGTAACATTTTTCAATCCATTGTTTCGCTTGCCCGGTGTTTTTACCCATTAAAAAACAATGTTTTATCAGAACACGAAACTCGGTTTTTTCCATTTTTTAAACAAACTACAAAACGACTTTACTCCAACCTCAATAACTCAGCTGTTTCTGGTCCGATCGACTTAAAATTTTGACACGTTTCAAGCAAAGGTTAGTACTCTAGAAAGGTCTGGTTACTGGTTTACTACGAGCGCAATCTCTGGGTTAGTCTCGGAACTTATTGATCCATTTATTTTACTTAAAATACGATAAGTAATAGAAGCAGTGTTTTGGGAGATTTTCAAGTGTGTAATGAATATCAGGACTATTAGGATAGATTAACGGAAAATGCCATTATCTTTGGAAGGATGACTATCAATAGAAAAAAAAAGATATATAATCAAATAAAGTTATGTGAATTTCTTCAATTTTTCCCTACGAAGTCAATCGAAATCTGTTAAGCCACAATCATTATAAAAATGTTACTCTCAGTCATAATTTTGTAAAAAAATAACATATTTCAGTTCATTTCTGAATTACTTGGAATGAAATTAATAATTCATTAATATATATAATTAAATGAAATTTAGCATTATTAAAATGTATGATTAGTTTTCTGTAAGATAATTTTCAGCAAATATTTTGAATTAATAACTATTTTAATCAATAAATATAAGCTTGCATTTCTTAAACATTACTTGTTGACCATACATATATACACCATTCTTCATAAAATATATTGAAATTGTGAGCATTGTTATGGATTTTGTAACTGAAGAATCTAAAACAGTATACTTCTCTCAGAAAAGTAAAATATAATAGATTAAAAGACATAAAAATCGAGGCGATCAGAAAAAATAAGCCAATTTTATTAAAAGTTTGAATACAAAGACGTGTAAACTGAGCATGCGAATAATTAAAATTTGGTGGCCAATAAAGGAACTGTTGAAGCTCTAGAGCTTCGGAACTGATGTATCAGCAGGTGTTATTAAGAGAGATTCTTTATCTGATGATCAAAATGTCAAATGCATGTCAAATGTGGATATTTACTTCTATTGTATCATTGCCTCACCAATGGTTTCATGATCCTTATGTGTGCGTGTCAGGGTTTGAGATATGTTGTCTCATAAGGTTGAAAGAGTTTGGGTGAATAAACAGAAAAGCCACTTGAAATTTTTGTCGAATTTGACTATTAGGCGATGATGATTAGAGTGTGTGAATAGCTGAAGATTTTTGCTTCCAAACAAAAGCAGTCGACTTAAGAATTGAAGTCATCCAGGTTAGCGTAAGTATCCTAGCATCACTGTCGCACGGCACTCACGATTTAGAATGCATTTGCTTTGATATTAGGATTCCTTTGTAATATAATCATGATATTATTACAGAACCACAACAAATATACAAAATTCTACAATCATATGTGGCTTCCATTCCTTATTTTTCCTCTCCGGGCTCTTTAGTCTTGGAACTTATTGATCCATGTGTTATATATTATATCTTCATTCATAATTTAAGTAATTCAGTATAATAATTTTTACTTTTTACGTATGGATTGAACTCATATATATATATATTGTCACATAATTTTTAATTTAATATAGAGTAACACATTAAAATGTACAGTAAAATATTTTAAATTTAAATGAGTTTCAAATGGGTTATGTAGAACAAAATGAACTGATTGAAAATGATATACAATTAAAAAACAGCGCTCAATATATTACAAAATGATATAAAAAACGAAAATGCTCTTAATAGTTCATGATATTTTTTTGTTTTGTAACTCACTCGTTTCAAAATTTTGTTTTCGGGATTCATTAATAACTATTTACACTTTTCAAAAGCTTAAATTTAAATAGCTTATCTGAGTGTAGAACTAAGTTTGCTGCTGAATGAAAGATAGTTGATTGACTATAATGTCTTGTTATATAAATCTTCTTAGGATATATTGTGTCAAATACATGGTTAAAATACATTTAAAGAATTAAAGCTCAAAACGCAGAATAAATTAAGAGTTTAATAAAAATCATTTGTATGCTATAAATCCCATTTTACGCTGTTAATCAAAGCATTTAGTTGGATGTTTTCCCAACACAAATTGAATTGAAGAAGGAAAATGTGATATAAAGTTATTTACAACAAATGCAGATAAAAGCACTATATTTAGTCAAGATTTGTATCAATATCAGAAACTAACACAATGATTACATATAAGGAGAGATTTTCCCAGGAAACGGTATCTGTGAGTCAATCTCATGAGTCCTATAAGTAGATGAATTAAAATGGCATCCTTTCATCTTCATGAAAATTAATTCCAATTAGAATAGGATAGTTTCACATGATTCTCAGTTTATTATTGATCTTCATATTCCACTGATCCTGCTAATGATTATGAATACCTGATTTAAGACATTTTAAAATATCACAATTTGAAGTGGTAGGAGACATCTCAACAGATGTGGATTTAACAGCACTGTCTACTATTTCGTTACCATTGATATCCACGCATAAGAGGACATCCAACGAAACATCAAATGGATGTTTTGGATTTTTGGTTATGAATCTATTTTTAAAGTTTTAGTAATCAATGAATAAAATAAATGATTTGGATAATTTAAAAATGCAATACGCTCTTAGAATCGGTGAATAAGTTAAGAATTTCATTGCGTCTGCTCAACACATTTTCCAACTCCTTATTAGTAAAGCAATTTCTAATCCTTGATAGAGTGGTTGAAATGCAGCCAGAGTAGACATGGAACAAATAACCAGTTCTTTTACATTTTCTTTTAGCTGCCAAACTTTAACTATGTATTAATGCAGCATCATAAACAAATACATCCAATAATAACAAACATATAAAAAAACTATCATACAGAGGTCATTACTCCTGCCAACATCGCAGCCATCAGCTATTCCAATTCTTCCCCAACTCACGTGGATTTAAGATCTCCTTCGACAATTCTTTATAGATCTTTACTACTCCCATCGGGGAAAGCTCATCAGTCACAGGAGTGTCGGTGTTGCTAAAGGAAATAAAACTAGAATAAGTAATTGTCTTATTACATACAACAAAACCAATATCAAGGTGAGAGTTTTTCATCTACATTGAGCTCCCCTTCAATACAAAAATTGGACAAATATAGCCAAATTTATAAACATCAAACAAATAACATAATCAATGGTAATATAGTATTATCATGCCATTTAAGACCAAATATATGCATGGAAGAATAAATTCTTAAAATTAATTACAAGAGTTTTCTTAAGCTTATGATTATACTGTCCTTGTTTCTTATATAACTGCTAATAACCAAGTTTTTGATATTTTTTAAATATAACTGAGGGAAAAGAATTCATTTCTCTAAATTTTGCAGTAAATTCTGCATTCTTCTTGAGGTTTAATGAATTTTTTCTCGTTTTCTCTAAATCATTGACATCCTCATTGATTTCTTCCTGAAAATGTCTTTCTTGTAGTTTCTAGTGTTCCATATCTTTTTGTATATTTTTCTGCGAAGAGTAAAACATTTCAAATTTTTGTTCCAGATCTTCGACATCTTTATTTTTATCCTGTTTTTGGTGACAGCAAATTTTGCACTGCTATTACCCAGCTTGCTTCTCCTGTTTTCCATTGAAATTTCTTGATGCGTGGCTTCAAGTTATTATTTTCTTTTATATAAGTGATTAATCAGACGACTGTTTAGCTTGTTCTTTCCTGCTTCCAACTTCCCTCCTTTGTGAAGTGCCTCCTTTGTTCCTTACTAAAATCATCATTTAATTGATAAATTTTATACCGATCTGTTACAGAGAGTTGACCAAGCAAATTTTGTTGAATCTCACTGCTCAAAGATCCTACAGTAGACTGCATAGATTTGAGACTTGAATCAATAATGATTACCTTTCTCTCTTCAGAATAAATGTGATCTTCCCAAAGAAGCTACTCATTCCTTAATTAAACGAATATGTGCTTTCGGTTTGTAAAATATATCCTTATTTTTGTTCGTTATTGTTTCTGATTTTTGCATGTCGGTGACAATTTGGTTAATCTAACTATCAACATTTGTCAAATTTTTTTCCAGCTAAATCAACTGTCTTTCATGCTCATTAATTTCTGCCACAGGCTGTATATTGGTCTTATGTAAATCCAAGCTTACCTTACTTGTATAAAAGTAATCATCAGTCAAAGCACTTTTATGAAACACCCGATCAACTTCTAATGTAAGACAATCCATGTTAGAGGTCTTACCTATTTATGAACAACTTCCAATATGGGATAGATAAAGATCTGTCCAAAAATATTTCATTCCCATTTCATATTTTGTGTCATGGTGTGACGGCCGCCTATTCTTGTTTGCCTCTTGTGCCATACCTAAACTCAAATTTTAAACACTAAGAATCAATAAGTCAATCAAAGAGATGTTAGAACAATAAATACACAATTTATTCGCTGCTTATTAATATAACAACAATTATAAATGCTCTCCCGGACAATGGTCTTAACTCAATCTACCAATAATAATCTAACTGACTCTTACCACTAAGCCTTTCTTAACTTCAAGCATATATTAACCAGCCGATAACATTCTCGGCTCCGACTTCGACTCCGACTCTGCAACAATTGCTGAAAATTGGAATCACTCAATCTCAACTTCTAGAACCATTCAACCTCTCTATCGCAACTCTCAGTCTGTGTTTATATATTTCCTAACTCTCCTGCTCCACTTCATTTCTACCTGCTTTACATAATAACATTTAATTTTTGGGTGGCCAAAGGTTGTTTAGCAAAAGCAATCTAACTTAATTAAAAATCCGCAAGGTTAGTGAAAAGAAACCGCGAATAGCCCAACGTCATAATGGTTTATTTTGTTTATCATGGAAATTGTATCTCATTAGTTTCAGGATATTATTTATACATCAGAATATTTATAAGCATAAATGTAACAACACCAGGATGTTGTTGACGATTCGTTTCTTGTACAATTTTAATTCAAATTTTTTCATTTTCAAATTTTGATAAAAAAACTTATTACCAGAAGTAACTTCGACAGCTTTATACATGGCGTTATCGCCATCCAAATTCCACTAAGAATTACTCCATTATTCATAGACTTTAGCCTAGGGTCCTTTAATGAAAATTATTTAAGAACAGCTAAATTTTACTACATTGCATTTCCCTGCTTCCACAGTTAATTTCTTTATCTTTCAAGAGGATCGTCACTTTTTTTTCATTTCATAGAAATTTTTATTTTGGTTGTTAATACCTTCATAGTGATTTTCCAGTTCTTCAGTAAGTTCCTCAATTTTTATTTAAAATGCTTTTTCCTTTTCCTCAACCTTCGTTAAATCTTCTTGAAATTTGCCGAACTCCAAGTCTGTATCTTCTATTCACTTTCCCCAAAAGATGAATTTTTTTCTACTTTGCCTTCTCCTTCATAAGTCATATCGACCACCAAATCTTCACATACTACAAATGTTTGTGCTCCCATGTCCACGATGCCATAAAGGACTGGCTTTCTACATTTGAATTTGACGATTTTTAAGTCGTCCACACTATCATAATTTCCCATCGATTTGGATTCTGGAATTGAAATTTTAGTTGTCAATATATCTGATTTATCATCTTTTACAATAGTTGACTTTTGGACTGGTTACTTTATGTGGTAGCAGGAATGTTTCTTGACTTGAATGTTTCTTTTCAGGTGTGACCTTCCTTTCCAGAACTAAAACAAGTTAGTTTGTTTTTAGATCCGTATGAATTCTCATTGAGTCGTGAGTCCCTTTGGGAGCATTTTAAGGTGACGAAAATGGTTTGTTTTTAAATGTCTGTTCTAGACGGGGAGTACCAGGACGAAACTTTTCATTGATCTGGCCTTAGAAACCGTTCTGTAAGGAATTTCTTGCTGTACTGCATATGTTATCATATTCATCTAATTTGTCTGCTAACTTTGATGGGGAAGTAAATTTTGCCCATTCACCCAAGAAGTGTTCTCGTACTTTAGGTGGTACCTTTTTCTTGAGCTAATCTGTAACGATTAGATCCCTTAATTCTTCAAAATCTATTATACCTAGACCTGAAATCCATTCTACGAAATAGTTTGTTACTTCATAACAAAATTCCCTCTACTATTTCTAAGCAATATTCTGATGCAGTACGAACTTTTTCCTAAACGAACGTTTTAGCAAAATTGTTTTAAAATATTCATTATCCTCAAATTTTTCTTCCGATTCTCTACTAATTAATTGGATCATTTCGGACGGTAATAGTGTTAAAGGACACGATACCCAGTCTTTAACATCTTAGATCTCTCGTCCTTTCTTTCGAACAGAAATAAATAAATCTTAGCATCATCCTCATGCGAAATAAATCAAGGCATAAGCTTGATCAGTTCTAAGCAATATTGCCCATTGTTATTGGGAACTGAAGAAAGGCCTGTTTGACTCTTAGATTCCATTTCGAATTTTCTAGTACTCTTATATGCTTTATCCATTTGTAATCATGTCTGTTGAGCTTTCAAATCTATTAGATTTTTCTTGGTCTTCTTGAGTGTGGTATTAATGATCACCTCTAATATCTCATTTATAAATTCTTCTTCATAAGATTTACTTTCTATAATAATTTTCTTTAGATCTATTATCGTCATTTCGGAAGTTGGATTCCCCCTCCCCCATTTCTTCAGCCAAATTACGTAAATTTTCTTTTCTATCCTTAGGTAAAATAAATATGGTGCTTCGTGTTTAATAACACTTTTTTTATAATATATATATATATATATATATATATATAAAGATATATAGAATGTTAAATATCCCAGATAAAATGGACAATATTCTTTTATTTGAGCACAGCCTACATATAAGATAGTCAAGAGTATTTATTTTACAATACGATGTTCATTAACATTAAATATTCCATTAAAATGTACTTGCAAAATCTTAATGCTTATAATATCCATCAAGAATGAAACTCAAGCACATAATCATACATTAAATTAATGTCAAATAGATTCCAAAATATACATGCAAATGCTACAATATATACACACAACTACAATAACCCAATGCTACAATATACAAACACACAAAAATCAACAAATAAAAATTGTTCCTATTGAAACCATTGCATGAAACAAGTTAAAAATAAAGTGACTTGGTGCCAAAACTGAACAATAACTTCATAAGAATACATTGATATGAAGATTTATATATACATATAAACTTTCGAATTAATAAGTGCAATTGCAAAAAAAAATGCAGATTACACATTAATTTAATCGAACTACTTTTAATTTTCTTTGACGAAATTTCTAAATCCAAACAAACAATATTTTTCCCCTTGAGAAAAAAAATGTAGATAAAAATAACCAAACAACATTCGAATAACTGACGTATTCTTTTTTTTTTCTCTTGTGAGAAATTGATTCTATTTTTGTTTTCTTTTTTTGGTTCAAAATTCTCTGTTCTCTGAGTAAATATATAGCTTTACTTTCCGGGATGGAACAAACTTTTAATTCTATACTTTTAATAAATTTCTCCCAGACAATTAAAATAGTAAGCAATGGGAGCATGCATCTACGCAGAATATATGAAACTCTCACCTGATACGATCCTGCAGGCTGCAAAAGTAAAACAATTTCCAATCCTTGGACGAGTGGTTGAAAGGTGGTGAGAGTAGCCATGTTACAAATAACCAGTTCTTTTATATTTTCTTTTAGCTGTCAAACTTTAACAATACATTAATGCAGCCCAATATATAAATACATCCAATAATAACAAACATCTAACAAAACTATTATACAATGGTCTTTACTCCAACCAACATGGCCGCCCTCCGCTATTCCAATTATTTCCCAACTAGCGCGGAGTTTAGTTCTTCTATTTCTCTGAATAGATCTTTACTTTATTAATGGTGAATATCTCAGTAGTAAAAACCCTGACACCAGGAATAGGAGCTCGCACAGTAGTTCCCAAAGAAGCAGTAGAAATTTTTTTTTTCCCGATTTCATTTTCAATTTTTGGCTTGTATTTCCAGAATGATTTTTTTAATTTATTTTACATTAGACGGCTATTTCAGTTTTGAGACGAAGAGTACACAAAATATCCATTTCATCTTTATTAGCATGACCACAGGTCACGATCTGGTTCGATTTGACTGTCGGTTAAGTATTCAAGCGATTGAAGATATATGAATTGACAAAGAAACGGCGGTAAATTTCATATAACAGTTTTACATGCAAAAAGTGCGCTAAAATAGTGCCTAAAAATCCTCACATTCGAACAAAAAGCTCGCAGAAATGTTTGTACCGACACTTTGAGACCGTTGAAAATGACCCAAACTTAACGGAAAGGTTAATAACATATGATAAATTGTAGGTTTTTATTTATGATCCTAAAATTAAGCGGAAACCCATGCACTGAAAGAACCCATCTTAACCGAGAGTCAAAAAAGCTCGAATGCATAAATTAAAATTCAAAGCAATGATGATTATTTTTTTTTCGATGCTCATGGGATTGTGAGAACCTTCACTGGGTTCCTGAATGTCAAGCTTTTAATCAACGTTACTACCTTCAGGTTCTTGCGGAAACTCCATGAAAAAAGAAAAAACGACCCGAATTGTGGAAAGAAAAGTCATTCCGCATGGTCTGTCAAGATGTTTCTAGCCAAGCACAGTATCCCAGTGTTAAACCATTCACTTTATTCACCAAATCTTGTGCCATGCGATCCTTTGTATTCCAAGGGGAAATCTGCAATAAAAGGAACAAGATTAGTGTCCGTTGAAGCTGTGAAAGAGAAAGCGGCACGCGTCCTGAAGGAGCTGACAGAAAACTTTAGCACTGTTTCGGACAATGGAAAATTTGCATGGAGAGTTGTAGAGATAGAGGAGGGGTGTATATAGTAGATGGTAAGTAAATATGCATGACATCAAAATAAAATGTTTTACAGTCTCAGTCTGGGTATTTAATAGCCACAGCTTAGCGAAGTTTATAATTTGTAGCAAATATATCTTAGTAATAATGAACAAATTATATATCAATACATAATAACAATGATTTTGAAAAAAATAAAGAAATTTTCTTCTTGTAAATTATTCTTTTTTATGATAATTTACATATGTATGAGGCTGTAAAACAGTTTAGCACGGAACGTTGTAGGGGGATGGAGGAGGGGTGTATACTAAAGATAATAAGTAATTATGTGTTTATGACATTAAAATAAAATGTTTTACATCGCCAGTTTCGTTATTTAATAGCTTCCTCTTGTGTCTCGGGAGATCTGTTGGGACTTAAATTATGCCTTTACATACATTTTCTGTGTATAATGTTCTAATTATTAACAAAATTTGTATTCTGTGTAATATAAGTAAAAGGCGCGATTTTATTACTTATCAGTTGTCACGGAAATGAACATAAAAGATCGCCTGTTAAAATAATTTTTCTATTCTTCCTAAAAATTGTTAATTATTTTTTGTTCAAAGAAAATCATCTGCTTTATTTTACAAATTGTATCTGCAAAAAGGTTGTGCTTGATTTAAAGAATAAAAATTTTTCTAGATTCTCACTGAAAATTTGAAGCCCAAGTCTTCTACTTTTAATTTAAATTCCTTGCGCATACATATATGGATGACCCTGGATATGGATGAGATAGAAGAACCATTCAGATGTAACAAGACTTTTAAGCCTCACAAGGCAAGCATTTGGACTGAGAAACTTGAAATGTAGTTTTTCTAAATCGAAGCTCGGTTTAAAATTAATGCTGTAATATCTAAAGAAACGAAATTCAATTACTTTGGTTCCCAATTAGAACAAAAGTATCTTAAAAATATTTAGGATATTATCCGCAATGATATCAGAAATAAGTATTCAGATTCTAAACTAAACTCTTGATTTATTCTAGGAAAGTGAAATTGTTAGAATTCAACGCCTGATTTTGGTTCTGAATACTTAGCGATATGAAACCAAGCCAATTGCTTCAAAAATTTAAGTCTATCGTCACGGCTGATGTTTCTGATATTATCAAAACATTTCAGTTAAATTAATTAATTGGAACTATAAAAATGTTTATTCAATAGCGAGGAGGATATTTCGTAGCTAGCAGTCAGTCAAGACAAAAAGAATGACATGAGTTAGACAACAGATGTTTGTATTATTTCTACTTCAACAGTAGAATCAGATACAAAATTGGCCGGGAGAATGAAGTAGCTAGAACAGCAAATATAGAACTGTTAAATGTCAACCACTTTTCAAGAGGAAATGATCGAAATTATCGCTGCCGTTCACATAGCTAATCTGATTAGAAATTCAACCCTAATAGAAAGTTATTTTTCTCCCTTTAAATTTATAAACAAATGTATTAGAGAAAAATGTTAGCGACCATGTAGTTGGCTTAAAGAAATTCGCTAAAAAGAGGGAACTTCAATATATAGTAGATTCAGTGGCAAATTCTGCTGCGGAAAACTTAAAGAATTTTGGTAATTTTCTTTTATTTTTAAGAGATGGAAGTTGTATTTCCTTGTAAATAGTCTAGCTGATGTCAGTATAATTCCTACCTCTTCTAAACTCAATGATATTGCTGTTTATAAACTTTATACTGCAAATGTTTCCGAAATTGAGATGTAATAAAATCCAAATTTTAAATAGATATAGGACTGAGACGAGATTTTAAATATCCTTTTACAACAGCAAAGTTAGTTACAAAGGGTGTGCTAGGTGGCGATTTTTTTTTTTATTTATAAAGAATTTTAATTTAATTACAAACTCTAACAGAAGAAAAATAATTTACTGAGCTACTAAATATAAATAGAGAAGTTGTTTCACAGTCTTTAATGAAAATATTAGAACTTCACATAATCTTTCACATAAAATTTCTAAATATCCCGATATAATTACTGCTTATTTATTTCCATAGTTCTTAAAAAACCATATTAAACATTATTAATTGATGGATTTCCGCTTTTTTCAAAAGCGTGGCAGCTAGATTCAAAATGGCTAGCAATAGCGAAGGACGAATTACGTTTATGCTTAACAATTAGTCACCTATCCAGTTTCTTATAGTCTAGTCTTTTTATATCTAGTTATGAAGAATGATTAAAGATTTTTGTGTCGTGCGGGAATTGTAGACAGCTCAGTGCTCACATTATCCTCTATTTTTAACTAGTCTATAGAAACTAAGAATTTCACCTTATTTTAAATTAAAAACATTCTTTTCTCGAAAATTGATTTATTTAAAATGTATTAACAAACACTTATTGCAGAAAAGGATAAATGCAAAAGTGCATTTGTAACACCTTACCTCTTGATTTGTGCGAAATTACTGGGATGAGTTTTGGCCTTAAAATATGCTACTTCACATTTTAACGATTTAATAACCAAGTTTTCTCGGGATTAAATTTGGTTTTTGGTTATATAGGTAACATATTCATTGCATCAATAAATGAACAGGTATATAAAATGCACCTTGAATTGGTTTTTAAAAAATTTAATACTTATGTATTTAGAATTCCTTCTTTGAAGTCTGTATTAGGAGTTCAAAAATTCGAATTTTTAGAATATCCAATTACACTGGTTAGCTCATAACCTTTAAAAGAAAAAAAAGAAAAAGAGCAAACTTGATTATAAATAAATTGCCGAAGACAATTCATGATCTTAGAATATTTATTGGTATGATGAATTTCTACCGTCGTTATTTAAATGAGATAGCATATATTCAAACGATTCTAAATAACTATTTAAAGGATGCGAAAAAAGGTGTGTACTTCAATGGTCAAAAGAAGCTGAAAAACAGAAAAAGATAAGCAAAACTTAGCAAATAGAATATGTTATTCTACAATATATAAAAATACTATTTACCTCCGACTTTATATAGATGCTTCGGAAGCACATGCTGGTGAAATAATTTAACAAAATAAAAATAAACAATGGAAACTGACAGCATTTCCCCCCTAAGAAATTAAGTTCAGTTTAAAAGAGTTATAGTATTTCTGATACAAAAATATTAGGTATTTATTTTTGCACTAGCATTTTAAGTATTTATTAGAAGAAAATTTATCATTTACATAGATCTTAAGCCCTTAATTCATGCATTTCGATAAAGATCTGATAAAGCATCACTAAGACAAACTCCTATATTTTTGAATTTTCTTCCCTCGAATATTTAACTTATCAATGGTAAAGACAACAGTGTTGCTGATACCTAATCAGAGTTGAAGAGATTGCTTTAATAGATTATGTGATAAAATAGTGCAACAAAGTATTGATAAAGAATTTGAAAAATTGCGAAACAACTTGGGTAATTTGAATTTTAAATAGTATTTGCTACCTTAAGGAAAATATTTATGGGGCGATATTTTGACGAGCAACATTAGATTTTGTTTAGATTAGATTTACACGGTGGCATAAAACTAATTTGCTTACCATTTTTTGCACCGTTGAATCAGATACTGCATCGGTAGCACTGGCATACTACAAAAGATCGGAAAGAAGAACATACTTATTAATGCTGACGTATATACAGTATACTTCTATCCATCTGGTAGCAGCATTCGCATGATTTTAGGGCAGGCGTTTTACTCTTGTTTGAAGTTAATCTTTTTAAAACAAAAAGAACATTAAGGAAATGGTAAACAAACAGTTTACAATGATCCGGAGCGCTTAGTTTTAAATGAGACGATTTAAGGAAAAATAAAAAAAAGTGGTATTAGCAAAAGAAGGAGAGAGGAGTAAATGAAATAAAGAATAGACTTAAGTTGACAAAGTTTTAAGTAATTATTGTTTTAAAAAAGTTAAATTATAATAGGATTTCGTTTATTTTTGGTGCAACAAAAACCCTGCTTGAAGGTGGATTTGGAGCATTTTTTTTCCTTTAAGAAATAATAAAGAAAAGAAAAAATAAAAGCAAGGAAGTTTAAGGATAGTAGGAAAAGAAAAATATCAAAAAGAAGGTTCTGGATCTGATGAAAAGGAATGCGAGACAAAACAGAAAATTCGACTCGATTTGAAGTGATGGCTTTGTGCGATGAAACGGTTTCCTATTGGGTACTTGACAAGGAATGGCAGGAAGCCATTGGTTGAGTTGGATGGAAGGGAAAATTGGTGTGTTTGATGTAGTAAGAAGTGAGGAAATAGATTTAAGAAATAAAAATGGTATGGAGGAGGGTAGAGGTTGAAATAATTTTGACAGGATTTGTAAGGAAAAGGGTGGAAGCCGCAGTTATGAGTAAAAAATTTTTGTGCATTGATAAGGGTGTTATAGTGAAAATGAATTGTGTTGAAGAAACGCAGTGCAAGATATGCAATATGTGTTTTAATGGGGGGGGGATTTTGAGATCTTTATAAATAACTGAATTTCTAACAAACCAGGGTGCGTTGACAATGATTCTAAGGAGTTTATTTTGAAGAATTTGAAGTTTATTTATGTGTGTTTTGGTGGCGTGTCCCCAAACTGAGGAGGCATAAAGAATGATGGGTCTGATGATTTGTTTGTAGATTAATGTTTTATTTTTCAGTGAAAGGCAAGAACGATGACCGATTAAGATAAACAGTTATGAATTTTGCCCCAGCATTTTTCTTTGATGTTATAAATGTGGGATTTAAATGTAAGTTTTGAGTCAAGGGTGACCCCAAGGTATTTGACTTCGTTGCTCCATTCTATATTATTATTAGAAAGTTTTAATTGTTTGGAGGACTGTACCTTTGCGGAAGACCAAGGCTTTAGTTTTTGAAGTGTTAACTGCAATATGCCAGAGGGTGAGCCATTTTTGAATTTTATTAAGGTGAATTTGGAGTTTTTTTACATGCAGTTTTAGGGTTATTGGATTGGACGAGGATGGCAGCGTCGTCGGCAAAAAGGCAGAGACTGGAAAAGTTGGTTTGCGGGAAATAAAACGTATGGAGGGAGTAGAGGGAGGGAGAGAGGACTGAGCCCTGAGGACAGCCTGCAGAAATTTTGCCTGTTTGAGATAATTTCAAGCTAAAATTAATCGGGCTTTATCTATTTTTGAGAAAAGAATTAATGATTAAAATAAGGTAAGGGGGGG
>BMAW01109333.1:0-10917 GCA_019974015.1 Nephila pilipes | reverse complement strand
AAAATACAAATGCATTTTGAAATGATTCTTCGAATAGTTTAGATATATTTTTCTTCAATGTTTGCTTTACAACTTTATAAAACGTATACACTTTTCTTGCATTATTATATTCTGTTCTAAAATTTATTGCTGCAAAATATTTTGGATAAAATAATCGAATTCATTAAATAAATTAAAATGTAATTACGAAATAATTCTATCACAAAAAAAAAAAGAAAAACGAATGTAAATTGATGCAATTAGTCGGTAAATAGTAGAATTGAATGAACAAAAAAATTAATCAAGTTTTCTACACAATAAAAATTACTTCACTCTTTTTCGTTCTTCAAACACATTTCCTGTGATAAAAAAATGTTATCAAGCTGAATATCTTCGTTGTTTGATGTAAATTTCAGAATCCCGTTGCTGGTCCATACATAAATTTTTTTTCGTGTTGTTTTTATTCAATCTACTTCACAGCCACTGTTTCTTTTTTCAGTTTAATTTTAGAACATGATACTGAAAAAAAAATCTTTTTTCTTAGAGCAATGGAGTTTAGAAATTTACATATTACATGATAGTGGGATACTTTTGACAGTGTCAACGTTTTATGAGAAAAGGAAAATTGCACACTGTAAAAAATTCTTAATTAAAACATGTAGAGTAGATTGAAATTTGGTGTACACTGAGAATTTATTTTTTTATAAAGAATACTTTTTCTCCTGATATGGAAAGGATTAATTAGCTCTGCATTAGAAATGTTTCCAACAATATAGCATAATTTAAATTAGTTAGACTTTCAGAAAGATCTCCTCTTATAAGAAAAATTCTCGCCAATTAAATGTTTATGAAATATCATCACTCTGAAAATTACTTTAATTAAGCAGCTTATTACTTGCATGCAATTTTTTCAAAACTACGGTTCCTTCTCTATATTCCAATCTTGATGAAATTTAGTAAACTTAACCTGCAAAGCAACAGGAAGATCATTGTCTATATAACATTTCAAAAAACCACTCTACTTTTTCGAGAAATCTCTTTTTTTATAATACATGTCGAAGAAGAGACTCAATGTATGTGATACATATTATACATATGTAGCAATTTATCAATATGAAACATAAATCCACACTAGCATTATTAAAAACGCGAGTTATTAAAAATATTTTTTCTCTAACAACGAAATTATTTATTTAAACATATCTTAATACTTAATCTCCATTCAAAAAAAGAAGAGTTTGATTTTTTTCGCGATTTCGGTAGTTTTCCACTGACAGCATGAAGTTTAAGAAGGCAATCAATTCAAACCCTTAGATTGTCCCCGATGAAAAGGAATAGCATTGGTAAGAAAAATCCAGCATCTAAAATATAAAAATATATCCTGATTTTGGGAACAGCTAAATAACGGGAGCTTCGTCGACGGCATGAGTGTGTGAGAGGTTGTATGTCTAGGGCAAGGGAAGCTTAGACAAGAAGCAGAGCTGCATGTACAGCAAGATTGACATAATTACATATTCTATAATTCGTGGTTTACGTCGAGTAGTTCATCTTACACACACACACACACATACACTACGTGTGTGTTCAACCAATCGAACGGATATTGTTATTTGAATGGATCACTTGAGATTGTGATAATTTAAAGCAGTTGTGGGTATAGTTACAGGGAAAACATTTCAAAATTTTTGAATTGTATCACCCACTTTTTTCCTGTTAACATTAATCAGAGCTTTAAGAAACCATAAATGACCGTTAGATTGATATATGTATGACGAAAATTGCTGTCGTAAAACATTTCCAAAGAAAAGCATCATAAATTTCCATTGACAACATGAACTCACACAAATTATGGGCATTTAATCTGTTTGCAGTATTCACAGGAATAGATATTAAAAGTTCAATTAGAGAAGAACACTATGCTCGTGCAAGACCTTTAATAAGCAATTTAGTAAGCTTGTTGCTTCAATCATGGCTTCGAACGTGCCAACAAGATTATATATACAATGAGATGAATTGATAAAGCTGTTTTATTTAAACAGTGAAAATACTGTCAAAGTCGTGTAAATTTATATGCAAATTCATATGCTAAGACGAGACCCAAGTTCCATAAACGCTATACAGGATTTTGGAAGAAAATTAGAAGAAACTGAAAACACATCTGTAATATGGACTGGAAGCATGATAGACCGATATCAGTGATCTTGCAACAGAATCATAGGTTACTGTCAATATTGTTTCAGAAGTGTGATTACTATACGATTATTCCTTATCTATTACACATCGAAGAAGTGTTGAATGCAATATGAATGTATCGAAATCACTCTGTTCTTCTGCACTCTGTTTTTTAAATGTTTACTTATGGATCTAGCAAGTTCTGTTGTTGCAACTTGTGGACGAGTAACATTGTTTACTATTTTTTCTGCATCAGATACGAGGAAGATAGCAGATGGCTGCAGTTGATATTATGAATGAAAGATACACATTTTTCCTCAATTGGCAGTATAAACTCAAAGATCATATTTCGAAATACTAGAAACAATATATATAATTATTAATGGGTAATTCAAACATGTAATATAGAAATTAAGTAAAATGTTTACATATATACAAAAACTGCAAAACATGTACAAAACAAAACTTCTATTCTTGTTAATATTTAAGGGCTTATTTCAAAGCAAATTTCAGTTCTTCATAATTTTTTAAGAAAACCAAGAACCTCTCCTTTCCTTGACATAGTTTTAGGTTATTAATTATCGCTTGTCTCAAAAATGAATCCATTGGTAAATAAAATGCTATTTTTAAACAAGGGAAGGTTCGCAACTAAATCCCAAGAAAAATCGCACACTTCATAGAAGTGTGCATTCTTTCCTTATAAGTGGAAAAAAACTCTTACAGCAACTATTAATATAGCTGACATTTATCACGGAATTAAATTATTGACTTCTGTCACTGTGTAATCTACAAGTGGGATTAGAAAACATCATTTCTTTCAAAACAGTTACTTAAAAATGAAACATGCTAATACGATAAATGTAGTGCAGATGTTAAATATGGATGCATTTCTACAGTGGTAAATGTTAATGGGAAACCTTCTAATGAGTCTATTAATATTTAAGAGTGCGTTAGAAAGAGAAGGAGAGGGGATGTCCTTAATTATAAATATGTAATTCATAGTATTTTCAATACGTTTTAAGGAAATATAGAAGCAACAAATGATGTTTAATAATTTTCTGGAGAAAAATCAGAATTGCTTTTGTTTTTAAATTTGTTTTCAAAAGCTATGTTTGGTTTGGTGAAAATATTTCACTTATATTTCATAAGAAAATCAGAAACACAAATTCAATTGCTAAACATATTCAGAAACTCTTTGCATATTCGCTTTTCATTAAATTGTTAAAAACTAAATTAAAATATTGATGATCAATTTTCCTTTGACTTCAAAAATACAACTCTCACAGAAGGAAAAAAATAGTGTTTTACATTTTTTACCAGTTTATTTTCTAGAAATTGTAACAAATTATCGTTTATTACCGCATACTTTTTCCTGAATGATTTAAAAGTGATATTACAAATATTACTGTTTTAAAGTGGTGTATATTCAGATAAATTAGTCTCACAACTTACAATACTTTATAAAATCATATACGTGTGAAAGATAATAATTATACTAGAAAAATTAATAATTGCACTAGAAAGCAAAAATTAATGTTCGCACCAGAATCAACACAAAATATTATGGAACTTCCTTGTTGTTGAAAGTAACAAGATAATCTTAATGAAAAAGAAAAGTAAATACAACTTTATATTAAATTATTATAATATCAGCCATACTTTCAGATGGAGTGTGAAGAGAATTGCATATCAATCAGCTAGTACAAAAACGTAAGTATATGATATTGTTGCTTATCCTCTCATTTTTACATAAGGGATATCTGAATTTATTAAAATCATCCTTAAGAGATTACAACCAGTTATCTACTGATACTTTCATTCTGGAAACATTCAAATATTCATCGAGATCGGTCATTTTGGGAACAGAAATAATCTTTACTTTTACAAGTTTCACTGAAGAAGCAAAAACCATTTATCTTCATAATATTTCTGGAATACCTAAGAAATTAAACATGACGAAATATTCTTAACCTACATAATTATTTATGGTCCAATTGGAGTTTCAGAAAAAGTGTTTTTCCAATGCGTACATGACTCATTTCAAAATGATCTGAAATTCGTGAAATCCAGATTAAAATGAAAATACGTGAATTTTAATGAAATCTATAACCTAATTGGACATACGTATTGAGGGTAATGTAAGTAAAGAAGACAACTGCAGTTGTTCAAGCGCTTCTTCAGTCGACGCGTCACTCATTTATTATTTATCGAAGTTTTAGTAATTGAGCTGGCATATACTGATAGATTTTCCTTATTTCCTGCATTTGAGTACAGTGATATCATGAGAGGTTGCCAGCGTATTTATGATAGAGACGATGAGAGTCGCTCTGTTGCTTTTGAAGCAATTGGAAATTAAAGTTGGGATAAGATTTATCTAGATGTGCTTTCATGGATGAAATATGACCAATATTTTTATGGAATACATAATTCGAAGAGATAGAACTACGAAACTATCAAGAAGTAGCGATGTTGGACTATTCGCAAATTTCTCATCACTTTCCTCGGACACATTTGAAATTTGAATTGCATACAATTACAATTTCTAGGTATTTTAGATGAAGATAAGAAAGGCGGTGAATTGAAAAATAATTAGTGATTGTGACATATAAGCGAAATAGATCTGAAAGAAAAGAGAAGGGAGATAAAATAAAACAAGCAGATAGATATTTGTAAATTGGATTGATTCATCGAAATTAAATGTCTGAATTGAAGACACTCCTGATTAGAGTAATAAGAGTTTAATCTGTTATAAATAAAAAGTATGTGAATCGGAACGAGTGATTTGAGAAGCTAAGGCTTTATTATTAAAGTATAAAATAGGATTAATCCAGTAAAGATGGATTCCAGAGCTATCTTGCATTTCTTTGTTGATTTATAAAATATTTCCTTTCTTTTCGTTTCTGCACTTAGGGTTTTTAAATTATTGACTATTTAATTAGACTCGAAGATTACTGTAGAGTTAAATAATGATGAAAATATAGCACAAAGTAATTTTGTGAAGAATTGGAGAAGAATTCTTTTGAAAATTTATCTTCAATATTAAATTCTCTAATGCATTTAGATCTTATACGGGAAGTCTAACTAAAAAGACGAGTGCGAGGTGAAAACGAATCATTGGGCTTAGCGTTGAGCGAAAATTTAATTTATTTTATTAACATTATATAAAATGTAAATCAAAAAAAATCACTAAGAATCCAAAAAAAAAAAAAAAAAAATAGAAAGAGGTTTAAAGTCATTGAGGAGTTAGATACTTAATATATATGCTAAACACTAACTTTCGGCATACTAATATTGTATTGATACCATATTAGTATGCCGAATTAATTGCCATCATACTATATATTTTATCATGCCCATTATTTGTTATCATTCCATAAATTTTTCATGAATTTAACAGTATGGTAAGATTGTTCACTCATGAAATTTAGAAACGTTTTTTTTTACCTATTTGTAGATTGCTGCTTATTAGTAAAATGTAAAAATATACTCATCCTACTTTAAAAAAGTACTGACACACACACAGTTGCATCTTGCATACTTTACCACATAAGTGATGTTATTATGTAAACCCAATAAAATTAGATGTTAAAAATAGTGGATATATAATATTATTTGCAATAGATTGTCCTAAAATATTCGTTTATTTAAGAATTTCATATTTTCTATGTATTATAATGAAACTGGTTATTTTAATCTATTTATGATGCAATTAGGCTAAAAATTTACTTCAGAACTTTATTTTTTAGAGAATCTTTAACGAAGTATTTTTTTTTCTTTTTATTTATTCAATATTTATGTCATGATGATTACTGAGCAGCCATATGTCACAAGCGGTACACAATACATGAATAAAAATACTGAGATACACATTTCGAAAATAATTTGTCTTTGTATTTTATTACATTGTTTTTGCTGATTGTGTTCTTTAGTTCATAATTTCATTGTTTAAGAAGTTTCCTTTGTAACTTTAATAGCCCTGCCTTTGTATAAAACTTAATGCTTCGGGAATGTAAACTTTTTTCCAAAACTAGAGACGTATTACATTTCCGCGTTGGGAACGCAGTGCAGAAATTGCCTTTTGCTCACGGTGGAAATGACGCGTTTCCGTAAACGCAGAATGGAACAAACTTTTCATTCGGATTAGATGAAATAACAAAAGTAATTTCCGACTGAAAATTCGCTACAGACATAAACATAACAATTTTTCAAATTTCTTCGAATCTATTCTTTTTTTCAAAACAAGTGTACAAAGACTTAGTAACATTTTTTTTTCAAGTTACAATGGCAAACATTTATTTCATTTATTTTTATTAAGTTAACTTGTAATTATTAAACTGTATTTGAACGCTTTTAATAAGTCAATATACTCGTAAAATATTTAATTTTATACTGTTCGCAGGATATTTTCGTATACTAAAATTATTAGAACACACAAAACATAATGTAAAACTCAAATTAACTCGAGTAATATAATTAAAAATATCAATCTAAATGTTCTCTTTAAAACATCATCTAAAATACTTATGATTCCAGATGTATTGTGGAATGTTTTGATACAAATATTTAACTTTACGGTTTTTGAAGCAAGTTGAAATAACAGACTTAAACACTTTATCAACATACAACTTTAACTTTCAATATTAAACCAGTGTTTATTAATGAATTTACGATGACAGAAAATCTACCAAATAGGATGAAGAATGATTATTACAGAAAAAAACACGACCTATAAAATAGCTAACCTGAAAAGCTTCGGTTCGAATAAGGCGAACGAAGTGTCAAATTGGTAAATTTTTAATTCAGATTCTGCTCGTGAAGTCCGTTAGAAGATGAAGAAACTTTTCGCTCCTTTCCATTCAGTACGAATTTAAGCATTTAAGATTGCATTGAAAACAGTTGGAATATATGTATGTCTTTCACAAATTATCATAAAAAGAATAAAGTAAATACTACAAGGATTTAAACCACAAACAACTAGTAATAGAATTTTGTACTAATTACCTAGTGAAAATAATTTTCAAAGTTTGAATCGGAAGATGGGATGTCCTACATAGAGGATAATAATAAGGGAAATATTCTTGGTCTGAAAAAAATGCTATAATAAGGATGGAGAGATTCTTACCCTGGCAGGAATTACATATAATGGAAATATATTAGTACACATGTCTGTAGATTCCGTTGCACCTGAGGTTTTGACCTTGGGCTACTCGCGTTTTTCTCTTCACTATACTTGGGGACCTCATTTGAGATTGATTGCATGGAATAACAATTTCTTCCCAACCAAAATGAAACGTAATTATGTTAATTAGATGCAGGTGGAAATAAAGTGAAGTGATTCAGATATAATGATATGTAAATAAAGTGAAATCTAGAGGAAAGCGAGAGAGTTGTTAAACTCTGAGTGTAGTTCTAACAAGAGACTAGTAATATCAAGAACTACAATTATCAGTTGTTATTGCCGCAGACTTGTCGGGAGAAGGCAATCTCTTTTGGAAATTTATTTACAGCGATATTTAAAATTGTTGGTTGTCTTATATTCCAAAGAGAGCCATTATAAACTATATTATAGTAATTGATAAATAAATAGTTAAGTTGGAGTAGACTTGTTTGTCTTTGGAGCACTTATTCACTTCTAGAGTTAGTTAGATTTAATTAAACGATGGCATAATAGTCAAATAGAAGTAATCATTTGTTACAAGGTTTATGGTAATTACTTGTTGGATGAAAACCTGCCCTGAATGAATAATTTTTCGTTCATAGGTTTGTTAGTTTTCAGTAAGAGAAATGCACTCTTTTCACTGCCAATTGTATAAAAATATCTTCGTGAGAGGTTTTGTGATCATTTTACTTTGACCATTTAATAGCCCTTACCTGAATGTGATTAAAAATGAAAGATGTCTAACATCATATTTGAAAAATTATAATTTGATCATGATGAACAAGTGTCATAAAAAGCTCAACAAGTTCTAAAGCGAATTAAAGCTCATTTTAAGGCCAAAACTCGAAATATATATGTAACAATATGAAAGAAAGGCTTTTGAGCAAGTGATAGAAAATAAAGAAGAGAAAATAAGGCATCAAATCTAATTGAAAATTTTCAAAACGCAATTATATACGTACTAGCTGATACCCGCCCGCTTCGCTGGGCAGACGATAATATTATATTTTGGAACCTATACATAAATTATCAAGAAAATTGGAGCATTGAAACGACCATTGTGTTCTCCAGATGGTTTTTTATCGACATTAATTATAACTTTGAACTCCTTTTGGTCTTTAGGAACTGAATCAACAGCAGCTTTGAAATCGTGAATATACCTGTTATGTTCCTGTAACGCCTTTTGTATTTGGCTAATTCTGGCTTAACACCTGGGAAAATACCACAATGAATGTGTTTTTCACGTTCATCATCACAGAGAAAGTAAAGCTGAAGAAAAGAAGGTTGTTGAGGAGGCTCAGCCAATAGGCTACCTATCCTGTGGTATACCTGCCCGTGGATTTTAAATGTTGGCATAAAATTCCCTTCCTTCAATTCTTTTGCTCCGCTTGACGTCATCTAAAAACATCCATTAAACTTACGAATTGTAGAAAGAAAGTGTTCTGAAAGCTGATCCTTATGGCTAAGAAGACCATGCAAAGGTTCAGGGTAGGATCTAATTGCAGGAAGCTGGACTTGACCACCACTGCAGCACATTCATGGAGGTTCTTCTATCCATTTTAAAGCATGGCACCTCGAACAGGGCAAACGTTTTCCGATACTGACAATTTTATCATTTGAATAGTCAATATATATTTCATATTTAAAACCAGACAAATTTTTGGAAGTCCATGGCGCTAATTTAACTTTTGATCTTTTTTCATTGTATTTAATTACAGCTGCTTGATTCACATGGGGGTTATTAGAAAAGTTTTTTCTTACAGCTGCTCTATGTTCTTCAGGATGACTTTGAGTATATTTTGTAGCAGCTTGTCTTACTTGTTTATATCTAATTGAATTTGTGAATATTTTTCTTCTTTTTTTACCTTTACTTAGTTGAAGAGATATTACATCATTAATAATTGATTCACTTGAACTTGAAACATCAATGTTAGATATTGATTGAGTCTTTGAAACTAACACAGACACATTTTCTTGAGGCTGAAACACTAAAGATGACTCATTTTCTTCATTTTGTTTCACATTATCATAACCAGGATTAACTTTACTTCTATTTGTTAATCAAACTATTTAAATATAAATATCAAAATGACCACTATTACAGTTTCCCGTAAAACGTAATTTCCCCCACCCCCCTGAATTGTTTCCCCAACAGAAGCTATAAGGCAGCCACCTTGATACACTTCGAACTGATAGGGAAATAGCTCTGCCGCCGCCATAATTTTGCAAATAGATCCATACGTGTTTGGTTTACACATTTCGGTAAAATATAAATCGTTAGTATAATAAGAGACGCCAGATAGCATTTGAATGCAGCATTTAAATCGATCCCAGTTGTTAAACATGTGAGAAACAATATTTCTCATTTTATACGCCATCGATATGTCACCAAACACCGGCAAAGATAGAGATGAAAAACATGCTCCGTTGCCAAGAATTTTAAAAACTTTGAAAGGAGTAGGTATTCCATCTATCCAAATATATTTAACATCCATTATTAAAAATTATAACTGAAAAGTAAATATGAAAAATCAATTTGTATTAACCTACAATGAAATACTTCTCTAGTTAAAAGATATAACCGAAATTAATTTTTAAATATCAAATTATTTAAAAATTCAACAAAAAATACTAACAAAAAATAAAGTATAGTAAAATTTTTTAGCAAAATGTCACCCGTATTACGTTATCCTTTTTTGCAAAGGGATAACTCTACTATGCTAGCAGCATATCTGGAACTGCAATTGAATAAGACAGAATAGCTCTTAAAAAATTATAGCATTAAAAATAATTCTGCATTCTGAAAACGATAGAATATCCAGCTATTTTAAAAAATCAAAAATTTTTATTTCCGAGAAACCAAAAGCTAAAAATTGCCAAAATACAGAAACAAACGTTTGCATAATATTTACATTAGGTTACAGTTAATGCATACATCAAAATAAATATTTTGACAGCTACTTATTTTTTTTTTATCAGTGACATGAATAACATACCTTTATTATTCATTTGTTAAAAGCCAACTTCAATAACTTAGTAAGATAGTGTTTAGATTTACAAATGTAATTTATCAATCATTATTAATAATAAAATACTTTTCTCATAAATTTGAAACTTACGTTTAGGTTCCACAACAATAAAAAATAATTGTTTGCTCAGCAAAACGGACATAAATCAGCTGGGGTTACCATAGTATAGCTATTTAAAATTCACAATGCAAGGTCATTGAAATGCTTCGACTTGGCGGTGGAAGATATTTGGTGAAAAATCTCTAAATGTAGGAATTTCGGGGCTCAACATTTACATTATATATGATAAACCTACAATGCATCCTATTCAGTGGATTGTCTTGGGTGTGTGCTACTCCGTAAGAAGTCGAAATTTTAGTATTTTTCAAAATCCCGCTCTTGCCAATCCACCATCAGCGCCTCAATATTAAATTATTTCCATTTCGAACGCGCAAATCCCACCAAGTAAACTTAATTGGTAGCAATGCACAGAATACATATAAAAAAAAATAAATTCCGTTTGGCGTCGGTCATGTCATTTTTGGCGATAAAGTCGCCAAAAATGACATAATTTATGGATAAGAAAAGATTAACGGATGA